>JAQJVL010001547.1:0-172177 GCA_035578905.1 Stictocephala bisonia
TTAATTAAAATTTACATGATATATATGTTCAAAATCAGGCACCACCCTTTAAGAGAGGATATCTTGCAAGTCCCTTCACCTAGGACCAAGAGAAGTACTTACTTTTTGAAATTTTTATGTTATATTCAATATTATTATTATTTAATCGATTAATGATGTTCCTAAAAAATGTCTACACAATGTTATCACAAATTGTTGTGTTATTTTAAAGTGGCAAGTGTTCATATTGTTAATAGAAACTTAACTAAACCTATAATTTATGTAAATAAATTAACAAATGTACCAATCTGTAAATAGGAGTTTACATTTGAAAATTTGTAGTTACCTCCCTTTAGAATAGGGTGGGGGGGTAAATGTTTAACAGCTTAAAAAGTTTAAAAAATGTGTTATAATAAGTATGATCAAGGTTTCACAGTGATATCTCAGGTCGCTTAAATAATATCCAGGTGTGCCAGAACATAAAACTCACTCTGTATATTGTATAGTAGTAAAATCTTATTTAAACAATTGTTTTATATTTAACTAGCTCCTCCCAGCCTCATAATATATCTGATTTAACAGAACCATCTACTCAATGTACACCCCTCACTTATCTCCCTCCAATCCTCCTTATTATTGATTTTAGGGGGAGATATCTTGATAAAAATCATAGCATCATCGAGCTGTGATTTTATATACAAATTATAACTGGCTAAATAAAATAAAACATTTGTGTGTTTCCTGTTTCAATATTGTTAACAGGTTCAGATGGAAAACAGATTACAGTAGTAACCATCTAACAGCAAAGCTAGTTTATGTGCGTTCAAAAACTGTTATATATACTATCTATCTTGCAGACTTTGGCCAAACATATCATGAATGTGCACATGAATGCTGGTCAAACTACAGAGTCAGAGAATGAAGGCGAACTATCTCTCAACTTAATCAAGAAATATATCAACTATTGCAGAAGGTAAATAAATCAACTGTTGTGTACTTACTTTTAATTATTATTAGCATAGTTTCCTTTTAAATGGAAGACAATAAACAGGGTGTATCAATTTTTGTTGTTCTGTTTTTCTTGTTGGCTTAATTCTCTTGTATATGTTGGGAGGAAGCTTTTTTTCTGTCTTCTGACTGTTTCAGTCTATATTGTTGTTGTTTGGCTTGCTCTAAAATGCCCCTCCCCCTTACTCATGTACTCAATTTTAAAAATGTCCCTGACTGATTTCTATTCCTCTTATGTTAGCTTTCTTGAGATCTTTTCTTATTTTGCTTACCCAGTTTGGACTTTTTAGTGAGGTTATGTAGTCTATCATTTTCTTTGCCAGTCTGTTTTATGGTAGTCTTCTCAGATGTCTGAAGAGTTTCAACCTTTTCTTCGGATGTTGTATATGTTTGAGAATTGTTCTACATCTTTGTCAGGCTGTAGTCTGTTCCTATCTTCTGTTTTTTCGATCCTAGGATTTTTCAGATCATCTTTCTTCCTTCTTTTCTGATGTTCTCTATTCCACTTTTCTTGTTCAGTGTCAATTTCTCGCTTGAATTCACACCTGCCATTGGTGTGAATAAAATGGCAGGTCTAATGACTTTTACAGTTGCATATTTTTGCGTTTCTTAAAAAGGATATTTCTTTTTACCAGTTCTGGACTATTTCTAGTGCTTTTTTACTTTTTGTAATTTGTTGTTTTGTGATGTATTTTTTATTCCAGTTGGTTTTATCATTCTATGTATTGTGCTAGATGTCTTAAATATGGTGATTGCTTATTGTTATATTTGTTCAATTTATAACAATAAACTTTTATATACCACTGTCACAACCTATTGTCTAAAAAAAGAAGGAAAAAATAAAAACTTTATATTTAACATTTCTAAATTTTGCAAAAGCTAGCTTCTAAGCTATCGTTTTGTTGTAAATTAATTGACTTTTGTTCAAAGTTTAGATTAAATTTAGTTCATAGCAGAAGGTGTTATTTAACACAGGCATTTGTTAAATGGGGGTGCAGGATGCTGAAAAAAATGTTGCATAAAACTTATTCCTTGAATGCAGAAGTAATTAGTCAGTAGCTTATTTCGTTAAATCCCAGCTTTATAAGCTAAAAGTTCTCAGTTCAATCCCAATCAACACATTTTGAAATGGATTAGCCGATTAAAGTTCATTTGTCGTTGAGCTATTAATTAATGAACTTTCTAAGGAACAGTCAGCCTTAGTTTGTAACAACAACTACATTCGCTCATCTACACCATCACACTCGTTCGAAATCCATATTAGTCCATATCTTGACAATCGGCATCTTAAGAATAAATAATTAAATAAATGCCTATGGTCAAAATCGATTCTCTGAAAAATTGTCTCAGAATAGCTATGATCAAGAACTGGGATGCCAATGTACGATCAGCACCCAGAGCAAATCATCACTGACATTGCTCCACTCATCTAGTTTGAAGTTTTGTCATAGATTGTCAATCACAGCCACATTCTATGACTTTTATGATTTTAGTTTTAATGTTTTTATTAATAAGTAACTAATGAAAGATTTACTGGTGTGTACAATACTCCCACTCCTTACATCCTTCTCTAATTTACTGGTGTGTACAATACTCCCACTCCATACATCCTTCTCTAATTTACTGGTGTGTACAATACTCCCACTCCATACATCCTTCTCTAATTTTGGCCAATTTTCCTGCATGAACAACTGTTAAGAGAGGAAACTAATAATGTAGAAACCAAAAATATGCCTTTTGCAAAATATCAGATGTCTTATGCAAACTGAGTAAAAAATAAATACATTTATTTACAACTTCAGATACCAATGTTGCAATTGCTAGTAGTATGTAATCCCAATGGCATGCTTGAGCGTCCCACACATTTAATAGGTTGAAATACATCGTTCCTAACAGTAAATATTAATCTCTTTTAGGTAAATGGTGTTTTATTTATCATTGTTTGAATATTAATTAGAGGTGTAGGATCCTAGGTTTTTTGGTTGAGCCTCACCCTTGATTATATTAGTGCTTGTAAATAGATATCTCTGTAATAGGAATATTTGTACCTGTAATTTGGTTAGTTAGTGAGATCTATTACTACAGCTGGTTTAAACTACATTACATTTACATAAGATTACACTAGTGCTTCACAATGTACCACAAAACAGCTGAACATTAAGACTCAAAATTTAGCATTGGATGAAACTATCTGTGTGCTTATAAAATCAATGACCTAACTCAATTTTTAGCTTTGAAAACCTTGGCTCAAGTTTGAGCTAATGAGCTCATTGAAGTAATGAAATTTTATATTTTAAATTAACGATTAAAGAATAATACAAATAGAAGGTAATATTCATTAGATTATGGAGTTTATATATATATATATATTGTGTACTGTCAAATAAATTGTTTTACTTTATATAACGTATTTGATGTGCACTTTTCAACATGATTTCAGTTGAATTTATACTGTATTTGCATTGAGACGCTCAAATTTGGTGAATGTGAACTATACTTCATTGAAATAATATTAAGTTGTTTGTTAAGTTCTTGCCTCATACACTGTTTAACCTAATTTTTTAGTACTTGTGGATGTCAGTTCCTATAACATCAGAATAACTTTTTTAATTAATCAAATGTTTTGATACAAACTGTTTAAATGTAGTTTTTCAAACAGATGCTAATGCAAATGCATCTTTTTCTTTTAGCCTAATACAAATGTCTATGAAACCTGTAGAATATGTGTGGCTGGGAAGTTCGCATGCGATTCCTGCAGTTGGAGTCCACAGGTGTTTCATACCTCCTGTGGTAAGAGAGTTATTGCTGCCAACGTAACTAAATTTTCAACCCATAAGAAAGTGGGTAGTACTGAGAAGGGAATAGGTTGGTAGCGCTGACTGCAGGTGCGGTTGGAACAGCAGTTCACAAATGCTCTAATAAGACATAATGTATATTGCAGGAAATTTATTCGTAAGTTTGCCGCACTGGACCTGTGGGTTGCAGGAACCCAGTTACCTGCACTGTAGTGAATAAGTAGGCCCATTTGACTCAATGTACCTACAAAACAATTGCCTATAAAGGGCCTACAGTGTTTGGATGGAAATAAATGTGAAGGTGTGAATGAATATTGGAAATGTATGTGTGAATGAGTGGTGTGTTTCAAGTTTCATGTTTATATTTATCTAGTTTTATTCTTACCACAATATGACATTTTGTATACAACAATATATTGTCAAACACAAATAAAGATTTATTATTATTGTTAGTGTAACAATCAGTATTTTACTTAACAATATTGAACCACCACTGTAACATTGTTGGGTCATTAATGTTTGCCTTATAAATGTTCAGTGCAGGTATTGTCGGAAAATAGATTGAATCTTAATTTTAAATATAACTACAAATATTATATTTTAGGGAATAACTTGTTGATAAATAGAGGTTGAATTTCAAGTGGCAATATTTTCCGCAGGCGTTGTGGCCCAAGACTGTCTGAAGCCGCAGGGGAGAAATTGAAGAATCGTTATGTCCTGATGCGCAGTGGCACATATGCTCATGAAATGGAATGTGAAAAACGTTTATCAATTCCTATTACAGTTCGGTAAGTAAATAATCTTATCAAGTTGTTTGATAAAGATTAATTATTTTAGTATGTTTCAGAAGTTATTCATTTATAATGGAACCTTGATAACTCAAACCTAAAAGTATGGGAACCATTTGTGTTATAAATGGTGAAAATACTTACATGAGACTTCTAGTTACAGAAGGCTCATTGTTATTGAATGTGTCTTAATAAGTTGTTATACTGTTTTTAAATCAAACGAAAAGTATTTTAATAAATGTATCTTGTTGTAAGTACTGAATTTAATGAAAGCGTAAATTTCAATTTAGGTATACAAATAAAAGCTTATAATGAAGGAAAAAAGAGGAAACACAAGCAAACAACAAATCTCTTTTTTCTGTTTCTGGTGTGAAAGTGAATTCAAGACAAGATAAACCTGATTTTCCTGTCAAACCTTGCATTTGCCTTTCTTGTGCACTACTAAAACTGCTGTATGTGTATGGGTGTGTGGGTGAGTCAATACCACTGTATGTGTATGGGTGGGTGGGTGGGTCAATACCACTGTATGTGTATGGGTGGGTTACGATGTTTACATAAGTAATTTCAATAGATTAGTCAGGTCTCAATTGACAAAACACAATGGATCATTTTTTGTTGTTGTAAAAAGTGTTTTGCATATTTCGACAACTATCCTAATAAGCTTAACTTGAGTGGTGTGGAACGGTTAGCATAGCAAAGAAGATACTGCTCTAGTGGCAACCCCTTGAGGATGGACTTGTCTTTTGATCCTACCATCTCCTTCAGTCACCCTGAACGAAGTCAGCGATCTCGCTTCTGCATTTATGCAGATTTTGAGTGCGCTCTTGATCCCATTCCGGAACCTGATGACGAATATGTCTGATGAATCCAATACCACTGTGTTTTATTTTCATTTAATCTTTTCTTGTGTATTTACTACACCATATCATCACTTCATAATCTTAAATAAAGCAATTTGTATAGCAAATTTGATTAAAATATAAGTTTATGTTTATAACAGACAGCTGGAAGCAGTGGTTCGTATCGCAGAATCCCTAGCCAAGATGCAGTTGCAAGCATTTGCCACAGAAACTCACATTGACGAGGCCCTCAGGCTTTTCCAGGTCTCCACATTGGATGCTGCAATGTCCGGGAGTCTTGCAGGTAATTTTCTAATTGGCCATTAAATATCGATTTGTGAACCATGTAGAAAGAAGTAAAAACTAGCATTCGTGGTCTAATATATATAATTTCCTTGCTTTATATTAATATTACAGCATTGTTTGGGAAGAAGTAATAAATTAAAATCGGTTACCACCTACATAACCGGAAGGACTGTTCAGTGTGCCTGATATATCAAAATGTTTCATATGTGGCGCATGATATAAGTTTAGATATATTATACCTATACAACAAAAACTTGCTTTGTTTACTGTATAAACTCACTTAGTTTATTACCATATGAAATATGTGCCTAAGTCTTAGGGTCAAAGTGCAGCGCTTATAACGCTAGTTTTTAATGTTTATCGTACCATTCTATATAAGCAGATAAACACAGGCAGTTTCAGCACAGCCAGAGAAATTTACTATTCAATAGGATCCTGCAAAAGTTGGATGTGCAATTTATTTACTATATTTCATGTATGTCACATGAATTGGTTTTGTAACCTCAGCTTTGGATCTTGGTAATGCCGGTTGGGCAATTCGCTCGCTGCCTTCGTGAAACTTTAGCATGAGTCTGCGACTTTTTATCACAAATCTAAATAAGTAAACTGTATCAAGTAAAATCATAATATGCAAGTTCATTTTATGATTGAACTTACATATTATGGCAGACATAATTTAGAGTTCCAAAGTGTAATCATAACTTATTCATGTAAATAGTTCCTACTAGGCACAATACAAATTTCTTATTCTGTTTTATGTTTTTATTTTATAATATTATCTTTATTATTATTATTATTATTTTTTTTTTTTAACTTTAATTTTATACAAAGACAAACAAATATGTTAAAGAAAGTAATTCTGTAAAATATAAAAATCCTTTGATCATGTTAGAGTGTATTATGACTATGCTTTACTTGGCTGTAAAATGACATTGTCAATAATCTTGTATGTTTTGTATGGCAAATAAACAATATTATTATTATTTACATTAGCTCGCTCACTGCTCTTGCTCTGCTATCCATAATAATTAAAGCATTGTTTTACATCTCACTGTGTGTTCTATTAGTAAGTAGATCCAACTTCCTGTGACGATGTCAATGTACTGTGAAATGTCTTTAAGACAAAAGATTCATGAATTTTTAATAGTACAAATTTATTAACATGGAAAATCTCCATATTATGGTAAGTGCAGAAGTTAAGAAATAACTAACTGCTTGTTGATCTATCACTGTAAATGAATACATTCCACAATTATTGATATATTCTTGTCAGTTACATTGAACTTCTCTTTAAACTTTATTTAACAGAACCGTTAATAAATAACTGTTTAATAAGAACAGTTTACACATTTTAATCAAGGTAGGTTTAGTGGCAGACACGACTGCATTATCCGACAAGTCTGCCCTAGCTCTCATATCGGGGCATTCTCTACACAAGAGGGCAGGCTAAACCACCAGACCAGTCTTGAACAAGTTTTTTCCATATTTTCCAGTTTCTTTTAATTATACACAGTGTAGCCTAAGGAATCCGGGTTTTTTTAAATATCTTATAATGCTTTATAGCACTCAATTCTTTGGTCCAAGCTAGAGTAATGTTTATCTTTTAGATCCTACAAACACCGGAATTCCTTCCACAACTCAATTAACTCTATTATTACAAAATTTTCTGTTGTTAGCAAAAGACATTGTAAGAGAGTACCTAGTAAACAAATCACTTTCAAAATCAAATTAAATGGTTTGGTTAGGGAAGTCGGGCTGACAGCGCTACACAAGTACCAATTTGTTGCGGAAGGGAGTGGGAATAGTTCACTTTACCTGACTGCCCTTAGGTTGGGTCTGACAGAAATCATGATCCAACCACGCTATTTATGTCCCCACCGTGGGGGCCAACTGGTCGGCCCTTACGGTTAGGCCGACAAATCGGGACATGTGTAGGGCCCTTTTGGCAGGAAGGTCTTTTCTTCCGTCACACCCAACAAGGTTGTCAGGTGATAGTCTGTCCTCCTGCCTGTCTTTTTATTTAAATATTCTATTCATTAAGATGTCGTATCAACGTGGTAACATCACTAACTTTACATCAACTGCCATCACCATTTTCATGCAGTCTACTCGAGTAACAAGTATTAAAATTTACAATAAATATTTCTTAAATTACTTAAGGAGTGGAATAATTCAAAAAACTAAAACTTAATTTTTATTGATTTATTTCAAATTTTCAATAGTTATCAATATCAATGATGTCAGACTTACTAAAACCAATCAAAAACTAAACATTTGTTCGAACATAATACCTGGTATTGTCACCGTAACTTTCTATATTTCTATTTGTTTATTCAAATGTTAACTAAATTTGTCAGCACCTTTCTTTAATTCTTTAATTTAAAAAAAAAAACATTACAAGTTTTTCAAGGGTCCTTCAGAGACTAAACAATTTTAGTAGACTTTGGCAATCATCGGAATAACATTTATGCACTTCTTATAATTTGATTTGATTTATGGTTGTCCTTAAACATCAAGATCTAGGTGACAGTAACTTGTTAATTTTCCAGAGGAAGATTGCTCTTTCAATTAATATTCTGTTAATTTTTAAAGTTTGTATATCTTAAATTTCTTCATTATTCTTTGAAATCAAGTAAAATATATTTTAACCAATGATAGATTACTCAACAATGTATATCCGGAAAGAAATGCCGTTAAATATAATGTCCACCAAATGAAGAAACTCAACAATGGTAAATATTAGTAACGATTACTTGTGGGTAGAAGCTGTTGGATTAACAATTTGTAATGACAAATATGGCTGATAGCCAAGCTAATGGGTGTTTTGGTATTAATAAAGATATAAATATAAAGTTTTTAATTGTCCGTTTAGGTGCTGAAGGTTTTACATCTGAAGAGGATCAGGAAGTTCTTACGAGAATCGAGAAGCAGCTGAAAAGGAGGTTTGCAATAGGATCACAAGTGTCAGAACACAACATTGTTCAGGACTTTTTAAAGCAGGTATATAAAGTACAAAAGTTATACTCACACTTCGCCATTTCGTATTTTAAATTTTTTATTTATAATGTTGCAAGGATATGAATGTTGGCTAATAAGGACTATTTATGTAAATTTAAATCTGTTTTGATGTTACTTAAAGAGTATTTTACACACATTTATGACTTTAGTGACCTTTTATTCTATATAAAAATGTTGCGGATGCCTTAAAATCTAATTCTAGACAAAACTGACTAACATCACATAATTGAGAACTTGATGCACACATTCCCCCTCACAAGAATCACTCTACAAGTACTCCTGCAATGGAGGTTCTCAAGAAAATATAACCTAAAATGTCATCCTCTTTCAGTCAGTGTCCTGATAAACAAGATAAAAAAACATGATAAAATTTCTCAAACGACTTTCCAACACTGAAACTTTATTATTAATGCTGTGGATATTTAAATACTTAATTTATCATTTATTCATTAATGATAAAACTGTTTGATAGTAAATAAATTTTGAGAATATGAGTTGAATATTGACAGTTAATCTGGAAAATTGTAATATTGTGAAAAAAGTTTTAATGACATGAATTTTGAAGTGAAACTGGGATACCTGTAATAGTTGAATAAATTTATAAGGTGAACTCCTCTTTTCTCGAATTGAAAATGTGGCTTACCAAAATTCATCAAAATAATATTTTCTGTTTTTTGTACTATAATAAATTTCTGTTATGAGACGTTACCTAGTTTGTCATAAATTGACATGTCTTTTATTTCCAAAGTCAAAAGAGTTTCAAGTGGCATAAATAATAATATGTGTTGAACATAGATTTTTGAGCAGCAAGCAATATGATAAACAGTGACCAGTATGACAAAAAATTAAAAGAAAACAAATTGTATTCATTTATCCTGTTGCCTTCACTAAAATCAGAAAGCATCAGAGTGTGCTTACAGTGTAAAAGAAGCTCAAGGCTTCAAATTTGTTTTTATTACCTTATGCTTCTTTCACTTTTACTTACTTTTCTATAGTATAATTATTGTAGTAAATCGTTCTCATTCCAATAAACTTGTGTTCAGTAAGTTTATGAAAGCATATAACATAGATGCATGCATATGATGTCATTCCCCCAGATTAATACTGGTTGTTAGTCTACAACAAACGCTTTGGTTCAGTATTAATGCTCTTTATTAGTAAAAAAACAGCAAAATGCCTGTTTCAAAAAATGATTTTCTAATTCCACAGAAATATCCAGAACGAGCCATTTACAAAGTTATCCACACAATGATTCGCAGAGGAGAGCTACAACATCGTATGCAGCGAAAGATGTTGTATCGTCTGCAGTAGTCATAGCTCATTCTGAAAAGGGTATTCCGAGTGTTTCTCCACACTGAAACAAGTTTTATTATTATGTTCTCTCTGTTAATCTGTATATTTTATAATAAAATTAATAGCTTATACATATGCTGTTTTCTTGTATGTTGTTTCATAAAGGTATTCCTGAATATAGAATCGAGAACAAAGCGAGTTTCATACAGCAAGTTATATATTTTTTCTCAAGTCCAGTCCGGATGTCAGAATATTTGGTTATCAGAGGTGTTTTGTCTGAAATTTTGTTGGTGAATTCCACGATACTTAATTCATATCTTATACAGTACTAACATGCAATAACAGAAACATTACAATTATTGTTTTATAAACGGATATGATTTTTCTTGTTCAAACTAGAACAAGAAAAACTGACAGAACTTAAATGTTTCTGTAATATTTAAATTAAATGTTAAAAATTCTCAGTACCTTCAATAAATTGTATTTTTTTAAACTGAATGAGGGTGAATGTAATGCTAGTTTCTCATTAAAGTTATATTCAAACAAATAGGTTCACTTTTCACAGTTCTATAGTTGAGTATTCATATTCAAAACTATAGGACCTACATTAGCCAATCGTTTTTCAATACTGATTCTTGCTAAAATTCAATAAACAAGTCCATCCATAACCCTCTGACCAGCAGTTAGAACTTCCCAAACTAACAGCCCGTTTTTCACCACTTTGCAGGCATTTTTTTCAAAAATTTATAATAAATACATGATAACAATAAACAACATTGTATTTGGTATTATTATGTTCATAATAAAGTATAGTATCCTAAGAAATACAAACATTTTCATAAACCGATGACAAAACAGTTTTATTTTCAGGTAGAATTTTGAAAAATAGAAAAAGAAAATAAAAAGGGGTGGGGGTCCCCCAAGGAAATATATTTCCACATGCTAATTCTATATTCCAAGATAGCCAATTTGATCTAAATTTGATTTATAAAATGTATAGTTTTATAAAGATTTTGAATGCCATAATTATACAGTACAAAAAACTGAAACTACTACACAAAATCATAAATTTGATTTTACAGACATACTATGCTTTACAGATCTATAATTTATTTTTTCAACATTTCACTAGCCAATACTTTATTGACGGGTCCGTTGATTGCCAGTTTGAGGATTAAAGTATTTTTTTAATGATTTATTTTTAAAACTACTTACCCTTTAAAGAATAAAAAGTTAACAATTCGTCCTTTACTTCCCCTATCCAGTTTGGTTAAATTCTTTAAATCTTCTTCTGAAAGTTCAAAGTCAAAAATCTGCAAAGTATACACAAGATTGTCAAAGAAAATAAAAAAAAGTCAAACATCGTGTTTACGAAACTTATGTCAAATCCCAAAACATTAAAGTAATAGCTGTTGTCAAGAAATTCCTAAACGGAGGTTTTTCTCTAAATATCAGTATTTTATGAGCAGATTTGAATGGAGGAATATGAGTTGCTATCTAATGCATTGAAATAACACATTCAAATTAGTAGTTTTTCACATTAAAGCAAGTGCCTGAATTATTATTTTGTTTAGGACATGAATGAAGGCTTGCCTTTTAAAAATTCCTTTGGTAAGTCCTTTGAAAGTTCATATATACAAAATAAAAGGGTTTTATTTATTTTTATTTTGTTTTTTACCTTATTTATATGTGTGAACTTACCAAAGTATATTTTAGAAAGGTAAGCATGCTTTCTTGTCCAAAACAAAACTAAATATATTAAAAAGAATGTAATAGAAGAGATGGGGTATCAGCAAACTTATCATAGAGGACTAGTTCACTAATGCAGTACATAAGTGATCATGTAAAGACACGATACATAGCACAATTTTCAGTGCCTCTGGCACTTTTGTCAGGTTAGTAAAGACTGAATTAGTTCCAACTCTATCAGTTGGAATAATATATAATTTACTTCAAACAGTTAAAACACTGTAATATAATGAATGAAAATTTATGTAGGATGGTGCTATAGGCCAGGCCTCAGCTTATAGTGTACACAAAAAATATTATTTTAAAATGATGTTTTTAAATTTATGTAAAGTGTAGTTCGTTTGATCTCTTTATTCATAAAGAATATGTTCTGTAGAGGCCAAAGTTGTTTGAATGGAGAGATGTGGGAAATTATAATCAATAAAGATTGTTGCATGACAAAGAAGTGCTTTGTCATTTCATTTATAATTCAATGGGATTCACCACAGTATAGGACAAAACAAAATGAAATTGAACCAAGAGACACAAAAACCAAATAAAATTAAAATAATGACTAAATATGAAATAAAATTATGGCCTGTCTTTCTTTAAGAAAGTACTTTTAATAATGATTATCAATTATTGTTAACAAAAGTATAAAACAAAATCACATATAAATATTTTCGTCTTCACTGCTAAATGTCTTCTTAAGATCTGTTAAACTTATTAAGATCCATAAAATTAAAAATCAAATAAAGAATAGGAGCATTTTTAGATTTGATACTTTGTAGTGATACTGTACCTGAGAGTTTTCTAAAATTCTCTGTGGGTTAACACTTTTAGGTATGACAGCTATTTCTTGTTGGACCAGAAAGCGAAGAAGTATTTGAGCTGTTGTCTTTTTAAATTTTGATGCAATGTCAAGAACTACAGGGTCATTTAAGATGTCAGGAAAGTCCAAGTCTTCTTTTCTATAAAAAATATTTAAGATTAAAATTTAGTGGATTAAAATGGCAAAAGAGTGATAAATTCTCAGAATAAGAAATATAAGCTTGATGTGATGTATGTAACTAAATTAGTACTCTTTAAAATCAACAAAACACAACATCTTTAGTATGTAGAATGACGTAATATCATACAATATGGTCTGTTGTCATAAAGGCCACGGATTAGTGTAATCCATCACACCGCTTTCCCCACCATACCAGCTACGTGAATCCTTCAGAGTACCAGCCAGTGACTCTCCCGACCTGCCGCTGGTCCATACGTATTCATTTACCAATTAAAACCACACAATACCCTTGCAGTAATAATTTTTAAAGTACACACTAATGAGAACTGCTAAAAAAGAAATCACAAGATGCCATTCATTTTCTTGTGACATATTTTTTTTTATTTGCTTTGTGTTTAGTGAACTTACTCTATAAAATTTAATAATGTTAAAAAAACTTAATTCATTATTTTAAATCCTTTCAAGAACAAATTTTTCCTAAAATATGAACTAATCGAAAAGGATAAAAAATGAATAATGATTGTTTTATTTGATAGTAATATTTATTTTTCCCAAACAACATATATACGCTACATATAAATAAGAAAAGGTAAAAGCAATAATAACATATGACAAATAAATAAAAATTACTGTGTATCCTTATTTTATATCATACTGAGTACTACGTCTGATCTGTACAATTAATACTAGATTTAATATGGCAAAATATCCATTGCTATTGAAAAAATAAAATTAATTATAATTTTATTTTGTGAAAAAAAACAACAAATTATTATTGACTCTTTTCGGTACATTACAAAGAGAGTGGTAGTTGGCAAGCAAAGAGAGGGAAGGGAATCATGTTGAATGTTTGTTAGTGTGACAGGTTTTTTTCTACTCCTAGTGACAGATGAGTGAAATCTAAAACTAAATTCCTTGGAGCACTCAACGGGGTACCTGGATAAACACCCTTAAGCCCCTCGCCGTTACGTTGTTCATGGCCATACTGACTATTGCATTACAGCTTTGTGATTCATCAGCTCTATTCGAGAAATGACAGTTGAGCATCTAGCAGAAGCATATAAACATCAATCAGTTCTCATTCAGGGGAAACTCCTTTCCAATCAAATACTAACTCCATGATTGTTCGGTGAGAAATGTCATATATTGATGAAAAAGCAATTAATAGAGTTCCTAGGCGGTAGAAACCAAGGAAAATGAAGTCGTACCTGAAGCTGAAATAAATTAACAGATTCCTAAAAATTACATGCCCAATACGTCTACTTCTAGTGATAAAGACCATTTTAAACTCAGTAATGATCCAGTATTTTTGGATAGTAATCATTTCTACCACAGACTATTCTGTTAAAAATGGTTTTAATGAAGATGGTGACTTTAAGCAATCCAAAAGAAAATATCCCAAATTAAAAAAAAAGCTGATCGTAAACTTCTTAATGGTTGTGTGGTAAATAGGGGCTATTTAATATGTTCACTGAGTTGTGGATCTATGTTCTGTGGCCCCTATAAATTGTTTTGCAAAATTTAAAGCCATTTCATACAGGTGAATGTCCATCCCAGCGGATTAACAGACATGATAACTCAACTTGACAGTGTGTGAACGTTCAAGCTGGTGACTGCTTAAAAGGGGCAGTTGAAATAGAAGTTAAATATTGAAGGAATATATTTCACATACTGGTTGCATTTATCAAGAAACTAGCATCATATTGTCTCTAAAGTTGGGCTCCACAAACAATGGCAACTTTTTGATGTGCCTAGAACTTGTAGCTGAGTTTGACCCCTTTTTAAAATCTTGTATTTATAAGTACAAAACCCCTGTTTCATGTAAGTCATTTTACCGTTTATCAACTCAATTAACTATGAGTTGATGGTTAAGTTTCTACAAATTATCTTAAAATAATCATAATACTTTTCAGTTATTGTGGACTCTACATTGATAAAATTCAAAAATGTTATACAGTACTATACAATCTCAGTTTGTTGATAAAATATTGATTTGTAATTCACAGAAAAAAGTCTTTGTTTTATTGAGTTTGTAACACAATAATTTAAGAAGAGTAGTTACTACTAAGTAATGTATATAATTTACTATTAAATAAGCAATAGCCTTAATTTGATTAGCTTAACTCAGTGTATAATTTTTACTTCTACTCTTTTAATTGTCTGGGAGAGATAACCGATGTAACCATTAACAGTTTTTTCCCTTTGCCATGGATCAGAAATCACAATAATCTGTGACTTCTGTTAGAGAGGTCTACTTTGTCTGGTAAAATAAGACAATCTTTAATTTGTTCTAACACTAAACTAAATTTACATCAAATTCATGTTAATCATGCACTTCACATATGGACTGCTTTGACATTAAAAATTTCAATTACCCATATTTATTTTTGAAGTGAGTTTTAGAGCCCGGAGACCCAAGCGGAGCAAAGGCGGTGATGGTAACATTGTGCTTTTTACACAGCTGTTGGAATTCATGTTGCTGCAATGCCACGTGTAGTTCAACCTGAGCAACGGCAGGTGGTATTTCTGTATTTAGTATCAGTTTTTCCAACTGACTCCCATTGAAATTTGAAACTCCTATAGACTTGGTTAAACCACATTTAACTAGTTTTTCCATTTCCTGTAAACCATACATAAAAATGAAAACGCATCTTATGTGTATATGCTAGCTACCATATCTACCTATACAATTGTATTTTATGTCTTAGTTTTAGATAAGTGCATCTAAACTCTTGTACTATTGACTTGGCAATCTGACGTCAATTCTTCTAAAAGTTTTACAGCAATGAACATGATTTGATTTGTATAAAGGTACATTTTTTAAATTAAAAGAAAAAGTGACAAAGCCATATCTAACGTACCCTGCCATTCTCATCTAACCTTACTAATTCTGAGAACATCAGCTGATACCTACGAGAAGAAGCACCGAGGGCAATTTACAACTCTTTGATCCTTTGTTTGGATACCTTTTCTAAATTTGCATGATAGATCTTCTGTCGATCTCATACAATACCACTGCACGTGTAATAATTGACGGGTGGCTCAATACCACTGTACAGTAAGTCTATGGGTGGGTGTATGTGGTGTTTTATTGTTTAATAGTGGCTGAAAACTTAAGAAAGGCAGTGTTTACATTTCACTATTCAGCTTTGTGACTGACTCTGACTACTGGCGACAAGATGATTACAAATACAATTGTGTGAAAAGCCTGCCTAGTACAACGTTCTATAAATATGGAAAGGGTAGGACATATAATGCCAAATTAAGGGATAAGGAGTTGAACACACCTTCATTTGCAGCACTCATGTACTACTATGTTCTATGTTCTTATGTCATGGATCTACCAGATTTTAACACTACCTATATTTTAGACTGGATATGATGGATTGTAGACAGTTCCAATCCGAATAGTTGCAAGGCCACAGTATATGTAGGAAAAAGTTGATGACAAATTTTGTAGATGTTGAGTTTTTCAATGTTTTGGATGTTTATACATGCCTTCAATGGTGATAATAATCAAATAGTAGATCTTTTAATTCCCCCCAAATTGTTACATCTTCCCATGACTGTTCAAAAACGATTCAGAAAAGACCATCCCTTACACAGAAGGTTAACAACCTACTTATCATACAATATGTGTAATCGGAAATAAAAAACAAACTTATTTCATCCCTCAAACAGTTTTTCCAGGAATACGTCCAGTTCATATTGCATAAGTAATATCTCTCATTTAATTGAAAATAGAAGTGAGAAAAATCTGTGCCTTTCATTAATAAATAACCTGAACCCCTTTTCCCCTGCAGATTCCCGGACCAACTAAATAAATTGGTTTGGGTATTTTACCCTCGTCAAACTGTGATGGGGAGGGACAAAACTAGTTTAATCACACACGCTTAATTGGAAACCAACAAGGGAAACCTCACCAGGTCCGGACACCGGATTGATAGCTCTATCTTGATTCAATGGCTTTTCAAGTGGCCTTTCTTAGTTGGTGGTATGCAGGCTTGGGACTAACGATTAAAAATAATTAACGATTAAGTTTAATCGTTAGTTTTTCTGTTAACTTTTCAACTTATTCGTTAGTTTTGGGGATGTTTAACTTTTAACTTTAACTAGTTAACAAATTCACTAACGATTAAACTAACTCAGTTAGTTTTACAAACGAGGTACGGTTTGTCCCGTGGAATGTAGACAATGGCGGAGAAAGCGTCCAAAACTTTGGTCAAAGACCGGGCGTTTTCCTCAATCCCAAGTATTCGCCCACAAACAAAGTCATGAGTCACATCCCAACCCTTTCCGCCATCTTCCTGCCCTGCCCATAATTAATAGACACACCCAACGTGTCCCATTGTTGTTTGTCCAAGACGTAGTCATAGTGTTAGTGATAATACTGGGAGACTTGAAGGTGGATTCATTTCAGTTTTAAAGTTTGCCGATTGAATAATAAAGTGTGTTGAATTAGTTTCCAGACGGTTTACGTTATGTATAATAATAAAAGACAACAGTTTTTTTGTAAATAATTGTATGTATTCTTTCATGCCACACAAACTAACTTTTAACTTTTAATTTCAGTTACTTTTTTAAAAACTAACTTTAATCAGTTAGTTTCATTGAACTCTAACTTTTAACTTCAATTAGTTAGTTTAATAGAGGATTAACTTTAACTTTATTCAGTTAAAAATAATTGTTAACTTTCCCAAGTCTGGTGGTATGTGAGAGGATTTTGAGATTTTAATCAGCTCTATTACTGTGGCAAATTTTATAAAATTGGGAGGTTTTTGAGATCTTGTTTAACTCTTTCTGCAGAGTCACCTTTCTACATATCTCTGGAGGACTATGTAGTACATGGTACAGGGAGCAAAGTCAAGGGTACCAAACTCAACAGAGAATAATTCCTACAACTCTTATGAATCTGATCCTTTAGACATGGATTTCTTTTGCATGAGTATTATTTAGCCACAAGGGAGTATTTAGTCCGGGACAAGGCTGTTTTATGTAGAACATATATGTTGGGTCCCAAGTTGTTCCTTCAATACGTGTGCATTACTTTTACAGACTTTAAATGTAGGTGTTCTTTTCTGTGAGTGGCTTCTAAAGTTAAGAGATTGATACTCTGAGATACTGTGGGTGTTCATTATGATTAATATTATTTAAATGTTACTTAGATGGAAGTTGGACACCTGTCATAGTTGGGTCGGTCCTTTTTTTTTTTTTTTTTTTTTTTAGCTTTTTATACTTTATGACTGGATTTTCAGTAGTATGTACATTGTTTAAAACGGGGCAAGAACACAACCCTGCAGGAGGCCGTCCTTGAGTTGTCTAAAATTGCTGTGCTCTTGACTCTGATAAAATCTGATTGGTCTGGCACTAATCATTGCCTTTTAAGAGTTGCAAAAGAGAGGTAAGGAAAATGACTACAATTTTACTAACAGAGATTGTACAGGAATGTTAGAATCAAAGTTCATACTACTCTTGCTGATATTTACTTTAATAAGCAATGCTTGCAACATAGGTTTAATACCTAAATACGTTAGTGTGAAAATTAAATGTAATACTGTTGCTGGCAGGAAAACAAAACAACAAGCTGAAAATTTGTTTGTAAAAAACTCAATTAAAGATTTGTATCGCAAAAAAGACGAACTGACATTTAAGAGTTACGACATTCATATGCAATTTGTTAAAGAATATGGTAGTAGGGCTTGGTATTTTCTGAAGAATAGTCTTGATAAGGAAATCTCACGTATAATGGAATCGAAATATAATAAACTTAATAAGAAATTTCAAAGATTAAGGAATGTAAGTACTAATGACAATCTAACTAGCCATTTAGTTAATAATGAAAGTCACGTTTTTCATAAAAGGGTAATTAATATGAGTAATGTTGAATTTAGCAAATCTGAAAATGATGTATTGTGTTAAGGACCCAAACATAACTTAATAAAAAATCAAAACAAACAAGCCGATATTTTAACCACCGACATTGAATGTAACGTATCTCAGTTAAAAGATTGTAACAGAAACGAAATTAGATATGATGTAAGTAAAATATGTAAAACAATTCAGGCCCAAAATAATAATTTGAAACAGGTTTTAGATTATAAATTTCGTTTAGATGTAAAACAGAAATTACAGAACGAAGATCTAGTCGCAGTTAAAGCGGATAAGAGCAACGCAATTGTAATTCTGAAAAAAGAAGATTATATTACTAAAACCGAAGATTTTATCAAGGAAAATAAATTTTAAGAACTAAAAGGTGATCCTACAAATAAATATCAGGATGAAATTAATAAAGTTCTAAAATCTTGTACAAAAGTTATTACTGATAATGTTTGTTTTAGAGCTGTTATGAATAATCCTAAGGCACCCAGAATGAATGGTATTCCGAAAATTCACAAACCTAATGTGCCTATTAGGCACCTGGTATATTTCAAATCTGCGCCTACTTATAATGTATCAAAGATATTGTCCAATATTTTGACTTCTGCTTTGACCTTGAAAATAAATATACCATTAAGAACAGTATTGATTTTGTCGATAAGTTCAATAATGTAAAATTGTGTAATAAGACTAGGTTAGCCTTATTTGAGATATGTAATCTGATACTAATATTCCAGTTGATGTATGTAAATCAGATTGTAAAGTTGCTAAAAAGTATCTTGAAACAAAATTACTTCCGTTTCAATAACAAATTTTACTTACAAAACGATGGTTTAGCTATGGGTAGTCCACTGTCAGCCATTTTATCAAAAGTTTATTTACAGCATCATGAAGACTCAATTTTAGATAAATTAAAAAAGGAACATGATATAATATTTTACAC
This sequence comes from Stictocephala bisonia, assembly GCA_035578905.1. Taxonomy (NCBI): domain Eukaryota; kingdom Metazoa; phylum Arthropoda; class Insecta; order Hemiptera; family Membracidae; genus Stictocephala; species Stictocephala bisonia. The sequence continues at coordinate 19,587 of JAQJVL010001547.1, forward strand.
CCGTTATGTCGATGATATTCTGGTTTTGTTTAACGAGAAATCATATAATGACTTAGATAATATGTTAAATATACTTAATTGACAGTGAACTTGAATCTATCAATGAAATTAATTTTTTGGATCTAAAAATAATTCGTGATCATAACAAACTTTCATATAGAATTTTCAGGAAACCTACTCTAACCAATTGTACAATAAATAACAGTTCTGTCCATCCCCCGTCTCACAAAACATCAAAAAAGCTAGCTTCAGAAGTATGTTATATAGGGCGTATTCAATACCAATAAGTGTTGCAGATAGAAAACAGGAAATAAATTTAATAAAATCAATAGCTATTGCAAATGGATACAAGGCATCAATGATAGATGAAATTGGAAGTAGAATAAAAAAGAAAATAGAAAATAAAATTCGAGATGATACACGACAACACTTAAAAAAGAAAAATCTGATAAAGAGCAAAAGAAGTATGTATCCCTCCATTACAATGGACCTTTTATACAAAGAGTTGGTAATACTCGTAGATTTAAGAAATTCAATTTATCAGTAGCTTTTAAGACTTGTAATACTATGTCCAACATTTTACACCCGAATATTGAAAGTGAAGATAAATTCAATAATTCAGGAATATATAGGATTAACTGTAATGATTGTAATATGTTTTACGTAGGTCAGACTGTAAATTGTAGCAAAAGATATAAAAACCATGTCTCCGGTTTTAAAAACAAGAAACGTGAAAGATCTAATGTAGCTAAACACCTTCTGAATTGTAGCCACAGTTTGAATAAAATAGATGAAAATGTAGATATTATAAAAGGTTGTAAGAAGGGTCGTGTTATGAATGCTTGGGGAGAGTGATTTATTCTTAAAGAAAAATGTAAGGATCGTGATAAATTAATGAATGAACAGGTTAATTTTGATTCTGAAATAGTTTTTAATAATGTATTTTCAGCAATTAAAAATAACGGAAGTAACAGCCAATAGGGGTTAACCAATAATATCACAACAGCCGCCATTTTGACAATTCCAGCCAATGGGGTCACATGATCATAGGCCTATAAATTGAGTTGTTGAACACCGTTTTCCATTCTTTAGTGAATCCCTGGTCTGAGGAAGGTGAGCGTGGTTCGCCGAAGTCTATCACCATAATAATTGTGCATTTTGTACTTGTATTGTAATATATTTGTGCATTTTGTGCTTATATTGTAATAAATTTGTGTTGTGTGACGTTTACTTGTACTGTAACAGAGATTGTCCAAAGATGAAATAATGAATAATAATTTAAATTATTTACAATTATTTCACATCACATATTGTCACAGTTTTCTTAAGTGTACCCAAATTCACTGTTCATTTTATAGTTGGTGTGTATTTACAGCATATATTGACCCACCCGCCCACCCATACTTGTAGAGTGGTTTTGTGGGCCACCTATACATGTACAGTGGTGATGACCCGCTCGCCCACCTATACACGTAGAGTGGTGATGACCCGCTTATCCATCCATACACGTACAGTGGTGAGAACCCACCCTTCCACCCATACACGTACAGTGTTAATGACCCGCCCATCCACCCATACTCGTATAGTGGTGATGACCCACAAATACACGTACAGTGGTGATGACCCACCCTCCCACCCATACACGTACAGTGGTAATGACCCGCCCGCCCACTCATACACGTACAGTGGGTATGACCCGCCCACCCACCCATACATGTACAGTGATGATGACCCGCCCACCCACCCATACACATACAGTGGTGATGACCCGCCCACTCATACACATACAGTGGTGATAACCCGTCTACTCATACACGTACAGTGGTGATGAGCTGCCTACCCACCCATACACGTACAGTGGTGATGACCCGCCCACTCATACACGTAAAGTGGTAATGACCCGCCCACTCATACACGTACACAGTGGTGGTGACCCGCCCACCCATACACGTACAGTCATTTTTAGTAGTTTTTCAATGTTTGATATTTAATTTAGAGTTTAACAAAAGCTGGCTGTGATTTGGAGGGATATCAATGAGTAGCACTGACACGGCCAAATTCAACAAAAAGGATTTCCCACACGTTTTCCTATAGTTGTGCGAGTTACGATGGCCAATTTAATCAAATTAATATGCCATGGCCTCTTAGTATATAAGTCATTACTTTCCCACTCACGAGCTCACTGTTTTCCCCACACTCAAAATATCTTCAAACCCAATTGACTAGAAATTTTGAGGGAATGCAAATTTTGAGGGGGCATATTAAAAAGATTTTGTTGAAAACTCCATTCCCTAAGAGTTGAAACAGCTCTTAAAAGAATCATTTTCTACTATAAGAATAACATTGACAATATTTTAACTCTAAACTAAAAAAAAACTGTAGATAAACATTACTACATATTTTTCCTTTTACTTTCAATGTCAAACTATGTATAGTCACCCTATTAATGTTAATGTTTCACTATATACTCGCTTGGGGTGTCGGATTCAAAGTGTTTTACTCCCTAAAAAAAAAAGATGTCAAAGACCAAGGTATCACAAGCACAGCGAATAGACCAACCAGTATTATCACAGCCGAGGTAACTTGAGTGTCATGAGTTGCATAGTTAGTACACAAAGCATGCAGAAGTGTCTTCTGGTTTATCCATAAAATCAAATCAATATATTTATTGCTAATTATTCTAGTAGAAAATATATTTCTAAGAATTAAATCATACAATATAGTTCGATGTACTAGATGCGGTGATGTGAAATAATGTTAGGGCACTAATGTTTAATTTTTTGTGATCACAACTATGGCAATGGAAAGACGCATAACTCATCTCAGTGCAATTATTGACACTTGAAGGTTAACCCTCCAAAACACATTAAATATATTTTGTGATCAGCGTGTAATCAGAACTCGCTCTCAGATTCGCTCTCAGTTTTCCAGGTTCAAAAATTGAATTTTCCATGATATTGAACTAGTAATTGTAACAGAGATCCAGTACAACCTCATTATTAAGGATGGCCAATTGTCGATAGTACAATCGATTCAATCAATAGTTTTTGTCTATCGATTGTATAAGGAACAATCTATAAATAATCAGACATAAACATCTACAAATAATCAGCATATATCCTATGTAGTGTATCACTGCCACAGTCTTCAGTGTCAGACAGACCTCAGTTTAAGTAGGTTCAAAACCTAAACAACAAGGTTTTCTAAATTCTTAAACACTCCGAAAATGTTTATGTAAAATGTGTTGGGCAGTATTAGAGAGATCACTTGACATCTTGATGGCGGAGTGACAAGTTCTTACACCTGCTTAACTTCTACTAAATCAGTGTGTAGTACTTGTATTTCTGCAATTGAAGTTTTAAAATAAAATATTTTTTTTTAATGAAAAATTAGTTTCTGATTTAGTTAGTTATAGATATGCGACTTAGAAAACGACCTACTGAACAACGGTGTAGGTGCATGCACTGAGTAGTGGAAAGCAATTTAGCCATGTTCCAGTTCAAGGATTAATATATTGTTACAGTTACAATATGAATGATTGTGTATCGACTGTTGATGACCGATATTATTGGGACTATTGATTGTCATCTACTATCGACAATCAGCCATCTCTACTCATTATAACGAACCTCAATGTAATGACTTCCTTTATATAACAAACTTTTAAACATCCCCTACAACTTCCTATAAAACTTGATGTGAAATAAACCTCTGTAATAGGAATACATTTGGTGAAAACCCTCAATGGAATGAATTCTATCACTACTAGAGACATCTTTTTCATTTGCACGTGTATTTCCAATACCGACAGGATTACAGATTTGATCTTTATATAAAGAAATGTGCTAAAACCTCAATATAAGGTGTCACGCTAATACTTATTTTAAGTCTCAACATGAAACCCAAACCGATTATTTATAATTTTGATTGTAACATGGTTATACTAATGTACATTTCAAAGTTTTAGTTTTTAATCCTCTTTGTTTATATTACGCTATATATGTATTATTTCACACTTCTTAGTTTATTAGTTACTTTGAGGAAATGCTGGAAAAACGTTCTTTATAAAGACGTTCCAATAAGTTTATGAGTAGCTGTTTAAAAAAATTCTTTAGCCAAATTAAATAATGTAACATACCTCAAAAACTTCACAAATATTTGATGTAACAAATTTTTTGAAATTCCTACAGATCTGTTAATCAAGGTTTATTGTATAGTTGGGCAGGACAGTAAGCGACCTGCGTGTTATTTTTAGCACAGGAGTGCCAGCAGCAGAGTGGAATCTTTCCACTACTGAGCCGCCTTACTTAATTTTCACCTTCCATATGTTCAACTTCCACAACAGTGTTTAGTTGAAAAAACTGCAATGAATTGTTCAAGTTTGTTTAGTTGCTATTTATTGTTTAGATAGTTGTTCATTGTGTTATTGCTATTATTAATTGTTATTTCAATACTAAATAACGGTACTTGAATAATAATAATATGGTTCTCTGAAAACCGAATGTTGTTAAGTCCAAAAGAAACAAAATACATAAATTTTAGTTTAAGAATTGAACAAAAATTTTATTTTTATTTAATCTATAAATGTGTTGAACCACATTAAACATTTGAAATCTAAGTAAAAAAACTTTTTGAGATATTTTTATTTCTTGAGTAACATTTTTTATAAAAGAAATTTAAAACTTTTATACTATTCACTGTTAAACAGTCGACTACTGTATAATAGAACATATTATTTAAACAGAAAGCCTATTTTTACTTTACAAAAGTCATTTTTAAGATTAATGACAAAAAAGTCTAAAAGAAATCATTTTTACCTTTTATTTTTTTTTACACGCAGTATTCTTCTCCTGAAACATTTGTGTCTTCAAATTTCTAAGACTGTTTTATGTAAGGAGTGGCAACTTGCATGAAAATAGCAATATTTATCTATTACGAAATGGAAAAAAATATATTGTACCTAAACCAAATTAAACTTTAAAAAAATATGTTATGTTGTACTTGGACCAAGGATATACAATATTTTTCCAGCAGAATTTAAGAGAAAATGTTTTTCAGAAGATTAAAAAAATGGCTGTTATCTTATGAAAACATTAATTTTTTAAATAAATTTTCAAAGATAATTTATTTTGGGTTTAATTGAAATTATCATTTATTTTTGTGTCAGTTTTAGAATTTTGATTTTTATTTGAATTAGATATTTATGTTATTAAATTTAAAATTAACTGGGAAAAATTATTTATGGTTATTTGCTTGTGCGCTTTTATTTTATGTTATTTAATATAAGATGATGGAACCTCTTTACAGACTTAGCCTTAGAGCCTTAAATTCTCTAATCACAACTAGCATTTCATTTAGGATATATTGTTTTTAATTTCTATTTTATTGCTTATAAATAGTATTTAAACTTGAATTTATAATTTGTGTTATATTTGTGCTTAAAATTGTGTGTCTTTAAATATGCAGGTGGAGAAGGTTGTTCCCATATCTGAAATTAAATGTATAATAAATTGTATTATATCATAAATCATAAATATTTATTGTTTTAAGGCATTGTACATGCATAGACAAAGTCAAAGAAAAGTTTGCAACATGCAAAATATATATATATATACATAGGCTTATATTGGAGAACATACAAAATTATTATTCTTATTTAATTTAATTGTTCTAAGCTCGACTCGTTAGTGTTAATCAAACCAACCAATGGTCACTGCTGCTAATGATGTAATGGACAGGGTTTGCTATTGTGCCACAAATACGCAGCCTTCTGTCATCGTGGTTGTGATGACAATTATTAAATGGAATTGCATAGTGGGGGAAGATTAGTTCTCTGTCTCACTTGCACCAGTGTGTTCAGTAGGTCATATTCTAAGCAACCTATCTATAGTATGATTCCTTGGATAATTGAACAATTAATATAAGTTGCATGTTATTACTCACTTTCCATACAGCTAGATGATCAGTGTCCTCCAAGAGAAAATATCCATCTGAGTCTTTGGCAGGAGCTTCTCCAGTCCCATTAGGCTTGAAAGTGAAGGGCATATGCACCAAGTACAGGTCTAAATAATCCAGTTGGAGATTTTTCAAAGATGTTTGGAAATAAGTCTTGACATCATTCGGTCTGTTTCCAATGTGAGGCAACTAAAGGAAAATATGTCATGAACTTATCAAAACATCCCAACACTCTTCATGATCCTCTTAGATATAAGACTCTGACACATATATGAGCATATTTTAGGGCAAATATGAATTATTACATGAGTATGGATGTGACCTGTGTAGTCTGGTTACTAACTGAGTTGACTTATGCTCATAAAGGGTAGCCAGGGAAACTAGAGGACTTAACACTTTATATGAAATCTGAACCACGTAGTATTGTCCTCATTTTCATCTTATTGACAAGCCTGGTACTCACTTCTCTCCCCTACGCAACATCTGAACACTGACTACCAACCTACATGGACACCCTAGACTTTTCTAGTAGTGTCCATGTCGATAGCAATCATTGAACAGACACTATGTAATTATTAAGAGGACTAAGCATAGAATCTATAGCCTACAATCTATGTAACACTCTGGGGTAGCTGGATTAGTGCTCTGTGCCACTGTAGTTAATTTATTGAATGACCCGACTTGACATGAGGGCGCTTAGTGGGATTTGAATGAATCTCTGACACACGTTGTTGACTGAAAATACTCTCTTGTTGAGGTGTTAAGAAATCCGCTTAAAGGCATTTTTAATTCATTCAAATAGTATTACAATAGAAAAATATATAATTAATGTGATAAGAACAGTTAATAAACAATAGCATAAAGTCCACAATCATAAAATGTTTACGAACATTCAAATTCACAATATCAAACATTATTATTATTCATCTCTAAGACGCCGATCGTAGCTATATGGGTGAATATGAGGAGTGGATGAATGTAGATGAACAAGTGTAGTCATCAGTCATCGTTACTATCTGAGTTCGACTTAGCTCAGAAAGGACTATTCATTAATAGCTCAATAGCCAAGGCAGTTGCACCTACAGATTTACGTGGAATCCGAACCACGTAGTGTTGGTCTGATTTTCAGCTAACTGACAAGTCTGACACTCAGTTCTCTTCCCTGCACAACATCCAAACCTTGACTACCATTCAACACGGACACTCCAGACTTCTCTAGTAGTGTCTACATTGATGACAACCATTGAGCAGACGCCGTATCGGTATTAAGAGAACCTATCTCCCAAACACTTTGTCCCCAAGTAGCTGGGCTACAGCACTGCGCCACCATTGCCGACAAGCAGGTTATAAAACAGCAACATTTATTCAAAGAACTGAAACGTGGCAATAATGCAAGACGTTTAAGTGTTGCTGTGGTTGCAGGTAGTTGACATCACCACAACCTGGGCTGTAGCGATTCCAAATGCTCCTCATAATTACAGCATTTACTGTAAGAGCGCTCTGAAGTAAATTTGGATCATTCAATAAATTAAGTATTGTGCCGACCGTGTATCCTCTCCTGGCAAAAGAATTGAAGAAAATTGTATAAAAACTCTCACACAAAACATTATATTTAAATAAATTATTTTAAAATTTTCCAATATTAATATAAGCAAGAGGCTGACAATATATATGGCCGTTGTTGAGGACATTTTTGAAGAGTCTTACTTTTTATGTTGCCAAGATATCGGTTAAAAATATGAATGCATTGGTATGGGTTTTTTTTCAGGTGCGTTTAGTTCCTGAAATAGCTGTTGATATTAATTCCATTTATCTTTATTGTTGATATATCTTAAATATCAACACCGTATGTTTACTTTATAAACATACTGTTACTTAAATAATCACTGTATGTTTACAAAAGTGTCATTACATAATTTCCATAATTGGTCAAGAAGAGCGGTCAAATTTTCTCAGTATTGAGTTTTTTGTAAGAATAATTTTATGTTTAAGTAACTGAAGGAGTTACCTAAATGAATGCCACTCACTAAAGATTCATAAAACCACCGTGATCATTACGTCAATTACAGTAGCATCCTCAGTTGCCATTGTTCAGGTGCCTACCCACCCATACACTTACAGTGGTGATGGCTCTTCCACCCACCCATATACTTACAGTTCTAGATCATTGTATATGTATGGGTAGGTAAATTATTTCATAAATTGTTCTTATAAACTCTCCACCACGTGACTTTCACTCTATAACCTCTTTTTGCACATGAGCCTTCAGCTGTATGGACCACTATTTGCAAAATATGTGGTCCAACAACGTAAGACTTAAGGGTTTTTAACCTAAGGGTCAAACTAATACAAGGTCTGTAGAAGACCTTCATCAAGTCAGTCCATAATGAGTTTTGTCAGATTTAGGAAGGACTTGAGTCAAATGCTGCATCTTGTAGATGTCATAAGTAGCACTTTGGATAGTTGTACTTATTTAACTTTTGTTGATAATGGTCTTAAATAGACATATTATTTTCTTTCTTTTGTTAGTTCTTTAAGCAAGCGCTAAGTACTAAATCTATCTTGATTGTCTTCAAACATAAAAACTTGGTCTCTGTAAATGAAATGTTTCATAAACCATCTTGGATGTAGAACTTTTAGACTGAAATAACTCACAACCATATTGTATTGTAACCAAACTACAACTTATAAAAAGAATATGGAATTATGTTGTTATAATTTGTGGCAAAATTACTATACTACTAAAGAACTCCCCTATTAAAATAATGAGGTTTTATATATTAAAACATGTATTTGTTTGTGATAAATTATTAATATAATTTGTACAATAGTATTTTTACCTTAGTTGTAACAAATAAATCTTCTCTTTTATTTCCTCTGTCTAACCAGTTTTGAATAGCGTTTCCGATTTCTCTTTCGTTTTTATATAATGTTGCAGTGTCGAAATGTCTATAACCACATTCAAGGGCTACACGCACTGCGTTTTCTGCTTCACCTGGTTCAGCCTGAAAGAAATATTCCATTTATTTTATATATCTGTTTTTTAATTATCAAAACATTATTTTAAAAAGGTTATTTGTACTTTATTTTTTTATGCCAACGATTTACACCAATATTACAATATTATGTCATACAACAGGCTTATGGTTATTATATAACAACATGCAGTAAAGGAGAATACTTAATAGTAATGGAATTCTTAATGCAAGAGATCACAACTATATAAATAATAATAATTAATAAAAAACAAACATTACACTAACAGTCATCAAATCAACAAGTCAAGAATAAAAATAAATAACAACAACGTGAAGTGAGTTAACTAACTAAGAAACAATGCAACAGTAATATAATAAATGTATATTAAGTTAAGATCACCAAATGCAATAAATATATTGAAATATGATGACTTGTCTAAAAACTTATACGACATTAATAGAAAATTCACTATGCATCAATAATAGAATAGAATAGAATAATTTTTTATTTTGCCAACAATTACAACGTTTCCATTATAATTTTTACAGAACAGTTAATACAAGTTATTATAAACTAATTAAATTTAAACTAAGGCAGAATAAAATAGAAATCCCCTAGGTATCCTGTGTTGGGATCGCCATCACTTGAATTAAATTATAATACAATTGTGCACTAGAAGCAAGACCATTGCTAACAGATACAGAAAAACAAAATAACATATTCATTTGATTATTTCCTATTTTCTGTGCAAAAAATAAAAATAAATAAATAAATAAAATTAAAATAATCAAGTACATTAATAATTAACTGATCCATGAACACACACACATACACTCACACTTACATACATACACATACATATATATATATATATATATATATATATATATATATATATATACACATAAACACATATCATATACATATATATACATAACTTCATATTCAAATACATATAAACCCATATATACTGATTATCTTTATATTTAAGCCCAATAATTATTTTCGTCAAATTTTATTGAATAATAACTGATACAAGATAATAAAAAAAACTATAGGCAGCGAAACTGATAAAAACGTCCTCGCTTTAGGCATGAGGGATAGCGTTTAATACAAATAACTACAAGAAAATAATAATAATAATAAGACAACTTGTAAGACTCTACCTCATAATCTTTAAAATATTATCAAGATTTTCCTGTGAGAAAAGCCACTTTTTTAACTTAGACAGATATTGACAAACTGTCGTGAAATCTCCTATCATAGGGTTAATGATATTAAACAGCCGTACTACTATAAAATAACTGATGAGCTGTTAAAAATGATCTTGGTACAGAAACTATTTGATATCTTCTCAGACCGTAAGTTGGTCTTTGTAATACATGAAACCCTGTGCTTCTAATGAAAAACATTTTCAAGACCTTATAAACATATAAGTGGCGTAGTGGATGAATTCCAAGTTCAAGAAAAATTGGCCATGCATGTTCAAACCTTCCCTTGTTCAAAATTACCCTCATGAAACGTTTTTTAAGAATTACTACAGGATAAAGAGTATAAGAATAGGAACCGCCCCAGCAAGATATTCCATAGGTAAGCCTTGAACCAACCAATGCATGATAGACATTATAAATATATATAATTAAAATAACAATGTAGAACAAGGTATCTAAATGGAAAATAATGCTTTCTTCAGGTGATGGCTATTATTGTGGAATGATGGAGTGAGGATACCAAATTAACAAGTCGGTGGTGCTGTGGGACGGTACTGTGGAGCTTATAGCTGGAAGAGCACACACACCGGCTGAATAAATGTAAAGATCTTGTTCGGCTTGGGGTCCTGAGATCGGGACAGTCTATCTCACCAATAAGAAGTCTGTGCAGGAATGTCAAATCATGAAGCTGACGCCTTTTCACCAATGGGTCTAGGCCCAAGATCCCCTCCATGACATCCATCATAATGGTCTGGTATTTGAAGCAGAGCCTACAGCCCACCACCTGCAAGAATTTGTCCTGGATTCTCTGAAGACCTTGAATGTGTCCAACCTGGTGGGGTGACCACACTACACTTGCAAATTCAAGAATCAACCTCACCAGAGAAGTGAAGACTATCTTCACCACTTCTACACTGAGGCTCATCTTAGAAGTTCTAATGAGCAAGACAAGAGCATGTGCTGCCCTTCCAGCGATGGTGTCAATGTGAAGATCTGGGCTGAGGTTGTATGACAATGTAATAATCACGAATGACAATTCACGTCTCAGTATGAGTCCGTCAAGTGAGGTGTCAAACAATATAGCATTTGAGGAACGGTGGAAGGTGACAACAACACACTTGCCTGCATTGATCTTAATACAATTCAGAACACACCATTCAACAATTCTGGCAAGACAATTCTGTAGTTGGAGGCAGTCATCAAAGGTCGAGACAGCGGAAAAAAATCTTAATATCGTCAGCAAACATAAGGCATCTGACGTTGATGAATTCGTCAATTTCATTCAAGAAGAGTGTAAACAAGAAAGATCCCAGGTGGGAACCTTGTGGAACTCCAGAGGTCACAACAAAAGAAAGCGCCATCAAACTTGATGATAAGAGATGTACTGTTGTGAGAAGAACTACATTTCTAACAATGTTTTGTTACATTGATTTTAGAACAATTAAAATACTATAAAAAAGTACTTGCAATAGAAAATTAGTTCAAACTCTATAACATTTCAATCTAAATTTTGCAGTTTTTCATAAAAATATAAAAATTATAAAGTTTAATATAAAGATAGAAATGTTATGAAATCTTTACTTTTGTACCTCCTACCTGTCTCTACTCTTGTGAGAATGATTTCATTCCTTTATCTAGATTGGTAACATGAATCTAGAGTTGTAATAATGATTTCACTCCAGTCTCTTTTATGGAAATGTTTCCACTCCATTCTCTCTTTTATGGAAAAGATTCCATTCCTATTACTAGAGCTTTAACAGTGATTCCATTCCTGTCTCTACTGCTTTGAAAATTATTCCATTTCAGTCTCTCTTTTATGGGAATTATTCCATTCCTATCTCTAGAATTGTAACAATGATTCCATTCTTGCCACTATAGTTGTAACAATGAGTCCATTCCAGACTCTACTGTTGTAAGAATGATACAATTCCTGCATTTAGACTTGTGACAGTGATTCCATTCTTGTCTTTTGCCAGAATAAGATTTGAAAAAGTTTTGATATATTTTATTGTATATTTCTCTATCCAAAGGAAATTGCCCATAACTATCTCTATAATATAATTTTAGTATATTTTTTATTGATTATTTTGTATTTTAAGAATGTTGTCCAACACCGTCTCTATTGTATTACTAATGAATAAAGGCCAAAACCATATTATATCTGACCATGTATACATATGGAAAATAGGTTGTTATTATTTTACGTATCACACAAAACTAAATTTTGAAATAGTCTAATTTTTATTTTAGATAATATCATCTTAGTTTGCTTGATAAATTTTATATTAAAATTATTTAGTAACAATTCAAAATTTAAGTTTTGTTGTTTTTATTATATTTAATTCTGTGTTTATATAGTGTAATTCCTATTATACATAACTAAAGTTTGATTCTACACAAATAACATTAACCTATAAATATCAGGCAGGAAAGATCAATCAGTGTTGCTAAGCAGTTGATCTTTGTTTATTAGGCAGTGGTGTTGGTAGAAATAAGGTGAAACTATAACGAGTTATTGTTATTTACTCTTGTGAATTAAAAATAAATATAGGATAAATTGTCATGTGATAAAAAGACACTAACACTTTCGCATGAATCCAAATCATAAGGTACATTTTTATTTGTCTGATAATAATAATTTTAATATATTTTTCTTCAAAATGAATTCTTTACTCAGTTATAATGAAATGTTTTATGAAATTAATTCTATTGTTATAAAATATTATTTATAATTTTAAAGATAGCATCCATTTTAGTTAATCTAGACCAATTATCTAACTATATTGTACGTGTGCATCCTTTTAATCAATTAAATAAACCACATGTTAGGTGTATCATTGATCAAATCGTTAACTCACAATGGAATGGAAATCACAATGGAAATCGTTAACTCATATGTAAGAATGTAAGAATTGCATGGTGGAAGGAATAAGTCCTTCCACCATGCAATTCTTACATTCTTACATATGAGACGCCGATACAACGTTGTTGGTATTTTAAGGCGAATATGAATGGTTATATGAGTGTAGGATGAGTGTGAATGAATGTAGTCTGGTTATTAACTGAGTTCAACTGTTCCTCAGGAAGGACAATTTATTAATAGCCCAACAGCCAGGGCAACTAAGGGACCTACAGCTCTACGTGGAATCCAAACCACGTAGTGCTGGTCTGATTTTCAGCTAATTGACAAGCCTGATACTCAGTTAGCTCCCCCACACAACATCCGTACAATGATTACTACCCAACAATTCAATGATTGTTACTTTATTTTAAATCAAACTAATCAATTAAGGAATATCAAAAGTAACAAGAATAATATATCTCTATTGCACTTGTATTATGTCAATTTAACATTGTATTGCAAATATAATGTACGTTATTTAAACACTCTGACTCTGATCCTCCATAAATAAATTATTATTCAATCAAAAGTTCATACTCAGTTATACTGAAATCAGTCTCAGATTTAGATTTTAAAATTTGTTTTCACTAATACCAATGGTTCGAAAAAAACTACTTCTAATATGTACAGGGAAACAAATGTCATAATCTCAGTTCCATGTGTCCACTTCAGCTGACACATGCTGTTAAAACTGATGTATCTGTGAACACAAAGATATTGAATGATGTTGTATAGAAACACATTGCTCAATAATTTTGTATAAAATAAATATAAATACCATATATTGTAAACTATGGTATAAATTTTAAAAAAACTTTTATAAATCATCATATCTTTATATTATATCTAATTATAAATAGTTCAGTGAACAGCTTTTAGCAACCAATATACATAAACAATAAAGCAGAAAGAAGGCCTTATTTATTCTGTCAGTTAATCACATGACTGTGCCCAGCCAGACAAAACAATATTACCGTTGGATTTAATCTCTTTCAACGATTAATGGCATATAGATTGCATGGCTATGTAAACATACAAGTTATAAAAAATTAAAATTTTGTCACGCATTCTTGATGAGAGCATGCTGATGAATGAAAAAAAAAACAATATGCTGTCAATTACAAGGTTAGAGCTAGACTTATAATTCATTTCCATTTATTTTTTATTTTTTTTTTTACTATGATTTTTTATGCAGTTTTTGTTATTATTACATAGTTTTACACAATCGTTAGTGTTTAAAGCTAATGATTTACTCTCACCTCACTATCCTCTTTTATTTCTTATCATCCTATTTTTTATTGATTTATTTGTTCTTCATTTGTTAGCTATAGTGTTTTTATCTGTTATCTAATGGTTTTAATTATCAACTGAATCTTAGTGATAGCTTACCAAATTCAAATGAATATCTGCAAAGCATTTTACTCTTAACTATACTTGATTAAGAGTGCACATTACTCATTAACAATAGATGGTAAAAAAGTTACCTCTGTTTTGTTCCGCCACCAATCTTGAGTTTGTTCGGCACTACCGGTTTCGAAGGATGACACACTAAAGTTGAAATGAAGCCCAAGTGCACCTGAAGATGAATGTCATCCTTCGAAACTGGTAGTGCCGAACAATCTCAAGATTGGTGGCGGAATAAAACAGAGGTAACTCTTTTACTATCTATTATTAATTTCAACCAATCAGGATAATACAGATAGCATAATAATACATTTCTCATTGGTAAGCACAACAAATATTATTTAAAAATATAGGTTACATAAGTCTTTTGGCCTAAGGAAACAAAATAAGTTTAAAATACCTGGATTGACAACAAAGTCAGACTGTAATACTTTGTTAACAACAATCATTATGTAAACAGTTTATAGTTATTGTTATTACAGTACAATTTTTTTCACAAATGAAAGCAACATTCTCCTCAACACTCACTCCCTGACAGCTATTTTAGACAGCTATTTTTGTCCACACAACAAAGCCACAAATAGATTGGGAATCAGCTACTCTGCCTTCAAAAAATAATAATTACATCTCAATATACATTATTAATTATTTATAATAAGTTTTCAACATACATTATTTACTGTTCATTCTATGTAGATATCATACCTGCCAAGTACCCAGGCCCAGTAATGGCATGAAGTGACCACAAGATAGCAGTTTCTTGGACATAGATTTATTCGTGTGAAATAAATTCTAGCCAACTGACGGGAAACTATTTGGGTAAAAATATCTGATTTTTAAACTTATCAACTCTCTTGTCAACTATTTTGTTTAAGTGTGATTGCACTGACACTCATTGTTTATGACAATGTCATTTGAAACCATTCATTCATTTATTATCTGTAAAACAATACAGCTGTTTTCTTTTTTTTCTTTTCTTATTTTAGTACTACACATGCCTAACAAAATAATGCTCTCTTATTTTTAACAATGTATATTATATGACTAAAAATACTAACACACTTGGCTTAGGATATTTTTATAACATTTAAACTGAATACTAATGTTTTTTGTTTTTTTTTTCAACAAGGAAATGGTTTCATGTCGCTAAGTTTTGAAAGTGTAACCCCCAACAGTGAGGTATTATATAATATTAATATCAGGCATTAAGTACAGTACATGAAGAGTTCAATTTTTTTTACAGAACAGAGCTAGGAAGATGTTTGTTCAACTCGACTCTGGATAATAGAGAAGGAGATGTAAGAAAATATATACTACAGATTCACTGATTATACAAAATAGTATATTAAACCAAAAGTAGTCTCTTAAATCAGAATTAACTGACATTTTTAAGTAAATTCATTAAATGAATCCTTCTAGTCTGAGGGTTGTTTACTAAAAATTGATCACCATAAAGTTTTAGGTTCTATTATTTGTATTGTGTGACATTTCTATTGTTTGTAAATTAAAACAATTTACGATCCCAATCCTGATTAATTTACTGTAATATTGTGTCACTGTAAGTAACCTGATGACCGTAAATTGTACTGATTCTCTTGTAAATAAAAAAATTACATTGATAATTAACCAGCCGACTGCCCATGCTACACTACAGAGCGGCTAGTTGATAAATGCCTGAATTATTTAGGTTTCTTTCATTTGTTTCTTTTTCTTCTTAGTTTATCCACGCCAGAGGCATTTTGCACTGTCAGTACTAGCATTGTTAAAGGACAACGGTCCAAATCCATCAAGCAAATGTTAGACGGACCTCCCAGGATTTGAATCTGTGACAAACTGCATATGATGCAGAAGTGCTTTAGCCTTATGGCATTTTTGACCCTCTCCTATCTTGGTTGAACAGCTATCTGACAGGGAGATCATCCATAGTTAGGTTCGGTGGTGGCTTTTCTAATCCCTTCAGTGTCAAATCAGGGGTTCCTCAAGGCTCCTTATTAGGTCCCTACCTTTTCAACCTGTTTATAAACGACATTGGTGAGGTCATTGAGAGCAATTTTCTACTCTTCGCTGATGACATTAAGCTCTTCAGAGTTATTGACAGAGTCGAGGACAACAATGTTTTGCAGCGTTCACTAGATGGTGTTGCCAAGTGGTGTGAAGACAATCTTATGCAGCTTAATAAGTCTAAATGTTGGGTGGTGTCCTTTCATAGAGGTGATAATAATCTCAAAGCAGATTATTGTATCCAGAGCACTAGATTGCAGCACGTTCAGTTTATCAGGGATTTGGGAGTGCATTTAAGTCAAACTCTTTCTCCTGAACGTCATATTGATGTAATCTCTGGCAGAGCTAGTAGGCTACTGGGGCTTCTATCACGAGCTGCTAGAAGTGGTTTATCCATACACTCCATTACAACTCTGTATAAATCTCTTCTGCGTCAATCTTGAGTATGCTTCTGTTGTTTGGAAACCATTCTATCTTCATCACACCATCAGATTGGAAAGAATACAGAGAATATTTATTAGACTTGTTGGTTCAAGATTGGGGTTCCCGTTCTACGATGTTCCTGTTGAAGATTTGACGAAACAACTTGACCTTTGCCCTCTTGAAGTTCGGCGTGATCTTGTTGACCTCTCCTTCCTTTTCAAGCTGATAAATGGGAACATCGACTGTCCTGCTCTGCTCTCCAAGATTGAGTTCAGGATTCCACGCGTCACTAAGTCAACTGAGCTTTTTGTCCACAAACACCACTATGCCAACTACCTGAAGTTTGGACCTGTGGCAAGATTGCATCAACTTGGAAACTCCGTCCCTACTGAAGTTGATTTCTTCAATGACAGTCTTAGCACTCTAAAACGGAAATTGGTTGCCTCTTCAACATAGGACATGCAACCTACCTAGCTCACATCCCTAGTTACCTCCACACTTATTACCCACTTTTACCACTTTTTAACTTGTTTTTCTTTTGATACTATTACTCAATTATTTTGTTTCTTTACATTGTCTACTTAATTGTACCACTATGTCTTTCTTGTATTATTGTATTATTGTTTTTTTTCTGTCATCAAATTTATGTATGTAATGGCATTGCCGTTGAAATAAATAAAATAAAATAAAATAAAATAAAAAATAAAATAAGTGCTAACTACTATACTAGCAAGAGGTTTTGTTTAGGACAGGAAAGCAGGCTTGCCCTTTTAAATATTCCATTGGTAATTATTGGAAAATTAACACATACAAAAAAAGGTAATATAGTCATAGATATATTTCAAGGCCACAGTAGTTTTTATCGTTGGAAGTCAAATAAATAAATAATAGAGATCATCTAGTCCATACTTTATTTATATTCAACATAAACTTGACATAATAGAAGTGGAATTTGATATATACCAGCCACTGCCATATTGGGGGAACATGTCAAGAACATCTTATTAAATTTTCTTGATTTTCAACCGGAAGTTATTTTTAAGAAACAAAACTTCAAAATTAATATAAAATTAATTATAGGTTTACCTAAGGTACACAAAGAAGGTGTCCCAATAAGACCATCAGTGGATTACACAAGTACTACAACCTATAAGTTAGCAAAAAAGCTTGAAAAACTCCTAAAAGAACATACGATCCTTACTAACAATTACAATTTAAAAAACACATACGACTTTATTGACAAAACTAAAAATTTAAAGGTAAATATATGCATGATTTGATGGTATCATTCGATATTGTTAATCTATATACAATTGTACCTGTTAATAAAACACTGGAAATGATAAAACATCACCTAAATACTAATTCAATAATGCTACCAGAGGCAATTGACGAATTTTTAATTTTATTAAAAGAAGTGCTAAAACATAATTATTTCAAATTTGACAATAAATATTATACACAATCTGATGGTCTTGCAATGGGCTCATCTTTGTCATGCATACTTTCCAATATTTATTGAAACTACATAGAAAACGAATTTATATTCTCAGATCATAATAAACCAAAAAGTAAAATAGTACAATACCATCGTTATGTTGATGATACAATGCTCCTGTTCAACGGAAATGTTAAACAGCTTGAATTATTACACAAATATCTCAACAGTTTAACCCCAAATATTAAATTCACTATGGAAATTTAACAATCAAATAAAATAACTTTTTAGATTTGACCATAAACAAAATAAATAACAAATTTGATTACAGTATTTACAGAAAACCAACTACCTCAAACCAAACCATCAACTCTACATCTAATCATCCTCAATCACAAAAGTATGCATCATACAATAGTATGATATACAGAATGTTAAATATCCCCATGTCACACAATAATTATGAGAAAGAACTAAACACAATTAAACACATCACTCGGTAAAACGGATATGAGACTAATATGGTTGAAAGGCTCATAACAAAACAAAGAAATAGACAAAAACAAGATAATGTAGAGCCACGTGATAAAAAATATGTTTGTATAGAATACTCACACACTATACAACAGACTTTATCTGAAGAATTGAAAAACATGGAATTGAACTAGCTTTCAAGACAAGTAATAAGACCCTCAATCAATTAAATACCACCAAAAAAGAAATTGAGAAAGGTGACAAGTCAGGAGTGTATAAAATTTTAAATGTGCTAGTTGTCCGAGCGTTTATATTTTATTCAATTTTGAAAATGTTACAGCTACTGAAATAATAAATATAATAAAATCCCTTAAAAATAAGAAAACTTCTGGATGGGATGAAATTCCTCTTGATTTAATTAAGATTGTTTCAGATTCCATAGCTAAACCTCTTAGTGTAATTGTTAGCCAATCATTCTATAATGCCACTTTTCCAAATAACCTCAAATATGCAGAACTCATGCCTCTTTTTAAAAAGGGGGAAAAACAAAACCCCGATAATTATAGGCCAGTCTCTGTTCTACCATCTATTTCAAAAGTATTTGAAAAAGCTGCATTTCTTCAAATATCAAAGTTCCTGGAGTCAAATAAAATTTTGGTTAGTGAACAGTTTGGTTTTAGGAGAGGGCATAATACCATTGGTGCAATTTCAAAATTTTGTAATGAAGTTTGTCGGGCTTTGGACAAATCACAGAGCACAATGGGGGTGTTCTGTGATTTGTCCAAGGCTTTTGATTGTGTTAATCATAAAATTCTTCTTGAGAAATTATCTGTTTATAATTTTTCAGGAAAAGTAGTGGGTTGGGTGAAATCCTACCTACAAAACAGATATCAGAGGACGATAATATTTAAGAATAATAAAAAAATCAAATCAACATGGAGGAAAATTCAAATAGGGGTACCTCAAGGATCCATTTTGGGCCCTCTTTTATTTTTAATTTTTATAAATGATTTGCCAAAAAATGTTTCTCATGAATTAATCCTATACGCAGATGACACAACTGCAATTATAAAAGCAAATTGTGTTAAAGAATTGGAAGCTAATTTAAATCGGGCTCTTAAGGATCTAACTGCTTGGTTTGGGGTAAATGGGTTAAAGTTAAATCAAGCCAAAACACAATTAGTAAAATTCTGTACTGCTCAAAGTCAGAATAATTTTAACTCGGTTATTGATTTTCAGGGACAACTCTTGTCAGTATCAAAAAATACAAATTTTTTGGGTCTCATTCTAGATGAAAACTTTAAATGGAATAAATGTATAGAAAATGTATCAAATAAATTGATATCAGCTTGTTTTCAGATGAAAATCTTAAGAAATGTTGTTGATTTAAAAACAAGAATAATGATATATTATGCCTATTTTTATCCAGTACTACTTTATGGAATTGAACTATGGGGTGCGTCATCTGATTCTGAAATAATTTTTAAAATACAAAAAAGGTTTTTACGAATAATGACAATATCTTCTTGGAAATCCTCTTGTAAGCCAAAATTTAAGGATCTCAGAATGTTATCGGTTCCCAATATTTATATTTTAAAAATTTTATTAATGGTTCAGTCAAATTTTAATCAGATACAAAATGAGCAAATTGAACACAGATATAATACCCGACATAAAAATATTCTCCAATACCCCATACACCATTTGACGTTAGTGGAGAAAACACCTTTTTATATGGGGATAAGGCTTTTTAATAAATTACCCTTAAAAATTAGAAAATGTGTAAGGGATGGTTCATTTAAGAGGACTCTTACAGAATTTTTATTGGAGAAAAATTATTATAGCATTCAAGAGTATGTTAATGATATTAATTTGTAAACCAGATGACATAGTGATAGTTTACATCCTCATCTATAGATTATTGCATTTGTATAGCTTAGATTTATTATTTATTTATTTTTAGTTGTGACTGTAATATTTTTTAATATTACTATTATTATTATTATTATTGACAATGTTACCTGTTTCATTAGCTTTGCTAAGTTTTGTAAACGTGTTGTAACAATAAAGAATTTGAATTTGAATTTGAATTTGAATTATTCATATTTTCCAAACCTAATTTTACTTGTTTTGAGTAATAAAACTTGTAAACATAGTTGAGGACCTATGGAGACCCAAGACTTTCCAGTTGTCTTTTAAGATTGTTTGGTATCAATGCTTCCATTCCTATATTTATATATAGCAGTCATTTAAAATTTTAAATCAATTTTTCAAGATGAATAACTCCTTGTTAATAATGCAAACCAAGTGAATGACCCACAACAGATATTAATTTATTATAAAGTAAAAAATATATAAATATTATGGTGACTAATTTGAATAAACTGCTTTAACCAATCTCAGACCAGAGGAATTAAAAAAGGAATGACTCTTTGTTAGGGCGCACCGCTATTACGCACTAAAATTCAGGTACTCGCCGATATTAAGCAATTGGTCAAAAGGTTGCTTTCGAGACTTACCCCTATTGTGCACCTACCCTTCTGATGACTCTTTGGGGTGATTAAGCAAAGGTGAAAATGGATAACAATCGATTTGTCAACAAGCATTTATTGGCGCTGAACTGAGTGAGTTTTTGTATACCAAAAGACGCACTTCCCATCATTCTCCAACCACTGCTGTCAGTTCAGCGAACGATTCCATGGAGGAATGGTGCAACATTTAGCGATTGTTAGTATGCCACACCAATCTATGTGGCAGGTTTTTGAGAAAGCTAGTATTCATTATTCGCATGAGGGGCGAATGAGTGTGATGAGTGTAGATGAACGAGTGTAGTGATTGTACTAACTGTAGGCTTGCAATACATAGAAATTAAAATGTATTTTACAAAACATTCATAACGCGTCATTGCCTTAGCTTACTAGCTGTCCCATCTGAAAAAAAAGGAAGGACCTTGAGGAAGAACTACAACAACTAACTGCTTACTGGATAGAACATCATAGTAATGGGTGATCTCAACGGTGACATCTAAGGATCTCAATTGACCAGAGGATCCGGACCCCCCAAGCTTTAATAAAAATAGAAAATTGCTGTTAAATTAAATAATGTTTCTAATGTGTTTTTTATTGGTTTAAACACTTATTATATCTAAATAGTATTATATCTAAAGCCAATAAAGTTAATAGGTCCATTCTATTGGCGAGAAGTTGATAGCACTAATTTGTTACAAACGTTCATGCCTTCCTACTGTTTCGTCTTTTACTGATTATATTTGTGCCGTTAAGCCGGTGGGCGGAAAGGCTTTGAATTCATACACGCTCGGCAGTACCATAGACCAGAAGGTCTACGCCGCATGTTGGCCCCCACTCCCTGTTAATGTTAGCTACTGTCGGATCAAAAAGTATAGATACTCGAGTTTGAACATCAAATATGTGAAAAGGATAAGGTGGAGGAAAACTAAATTATCATCAACATTTTTCTTGTCAATTTAAACAATTAGAAGTAGTAGTTTTCACGATTTTTTAAAATCGTAGTTAGAGTGGGAAAAATACACCTCCCTCCATAGAGTGGGAAAAAAATACATTTTTTACAGTTTTAAATTATTTGTGATGTTTGAAAATTCACTATGATACAAATAATGATCAGATCATTCTGAAACTTTAATAGCATGTAGGTACTTCAATTGAGATTACATATACGAAGTTTCAAAATTTTTCAGTGGCATGAAAAAATTTCTTTTCAATTTTCTAAAGTAACTTTTCCTTAAAATTGAAAAGTGATACAAATTGAGACATCCGGTGGTTTCAGGTTTCTGATGTCAGTAAAACGAATATATCTTTATTTTTATTTTATGAATACTGATTGATTTTATGTAGCTTTATTAATCTTTAAGATTTCATGTGCACCGGACCGTGTATAAATATCACATCCTTCCCTGGCCGCCAGGCGGGTGCATTCAGAAGTAACGTTGGCGCGTTCTAACATTTGGCTAGCTTCTTCCAACCAAGTGGTTGTGGGAGTTTCTAAATAACTTTGTGTAAGTAAAGCTTGACTTTATTAATTAATTTCTCAAGACACTAAATATATATAGAGAGCACAAATATATTATATTTGTGCCGTTAAGCCGGTGGGCAGAAAGGCTTTGAATTCATACACGCTTGGCAGTACCATAGACTAGAAGGTCTACGCCACATGTTGGCCCCCACTCCCTGTTAATGTTAGCTACTGTCGGATCAAAAAGTATAGATACTCGAGTTTGAACATCAAATATGTGAAAAGGATAAGGTGGAGGAAAACTAAATTATCATCAAAATTTTTCTTGTCAATTTAAACAATTAGGAGTAGTAGTTTTCACGATTTTTTAAAAATATACATATATATATATACCTATATATTAAATTATATATATATATATATATATATATACCTATATATAATTTAAATAATTATATATATACCTGTATAATTATTATTTACGATATGTACAATCTTGTAGGTATTTCCAAATTACATTATAGTAGTTAGTCCGCAGAAGTGGACAGAATGACAGAATTAATGTTCAGAGGGGATAGTGATTGAAATTTTGAAATAAGTAAAATCTATAAGATTGTATACACTGTAAATTATAAATAATAACCTATATATAAATTGTAAATAGTTAGCTTTACATATTGTAAACAGAAACATTTTAAAACCTGCCACTGGAATGAATTGTCATGGGAGATGTTTTTGTTAATTAATTAATTGGTTTTTAATACTAACATATCTGATAAAAGAGATTTATATGTCCAATATTTAAGTGTTTTGAGAAAGACAAGCACTACTTATACAAAGTTATTTATAATCTTCCATAACCACTTGGTTGGAAGAGCAGCTGTTAGAACGCAGCAATGTTGCATTCAGTTTTACCCGCCAGGCGGCCAGGAAAGATTGCGATTGCTCGGTCCGTTGCAAATGATACCTTACAGATTAATAAAGCGATATAAAATCAATCAGTATTCATACAGTAAAAATAAATATTTATTCGACTTATTGACATTAGACTCCTGAAACTACCATTTGTCTCAAGATAGTATCCCTTTTCAATGTCAAGAAAAAGTTACCTTAGAAAATTGATAACAGAATTTTTTATGCAACTGAAAATTTTTGAAACTTTGTATGTGTGATCTCAATTGAAATACCTACACGCTATTAGAGTTTTAAAATTATCTGATCATTATTTGTATTACAGTGAATTTTCAAACAATAAATCTTCTGAAAATGTAAAAAATGGTGTTTTTTCCCACATAAAACTACCTCTCATAGTCACATAAATTGATACAAAAATTGTGATGGCAATTTAGTTTTCCTCCGCCTTATAATTTTCACACAATTGATGTTCAAACTCGAGTATTTAAACTTTTTGATCCGACAGTAAGTTAGCTTACTAATTCATAACTTTATTGTAAGATGTACGGGTACGATAATTATCGGTTTTCTTTAATAATTCTGATGATTCCGATGCAAAATTAATTGTGTACGATTACAATAGTACGATAGATTATCATAATGTACGATAAAAAACGATAATTCTGGTGCGACGATAAAAGACCACTGATTTTGATTTTAATTCGCAGCCTGACAGGGTTATAAGAGCTTTTCACCCCTTATCATACTTAGACCGGAACAACCTTGTTTAGTTAGATCCCTTCATTCTTTGTTATTCCTCTATCTATTTGTGTGACAATCATTTTCGTTCCTTCTAGTCAGTTATTGTTGTCAAACAGTGGTAACCATACTTTTGTAGCGACGCAGTACAAAGCACTCGCACTACTGTACTGATGTATTTTTTATTTTAATATTTTATGTTAAAAAATATCTTTTGTTTGTATGAAATGAAAATACTTGTATGTGTTAATAGTATTGAACATAAAGGCGCAACACTGATTATTGATACGGATTAATTTGTTAAAAATTGGTAATTCACCTTTCTGAAAAGTGTACAATTTCACGGTTTTCCCCATAATTTTAACATCTAGCCCCCATAATTTATGTTTGAAGTCTGGTAACACTGGTTCCTAGAAGAGGGATATTCTCACAGTCCATTACATGACGCATCACATCATCACACTCTGCATTCCACATTGAACAAAATAAGGTGTTTTCATGTTCTCCTGATTGCTAAAATAGCAATTTGTAAGGATATTTTTACAAAATTTCTGGGGGTGTGCTCCAGGACTCCCCTTTCTGATGGGAGAAATTCCATACCCCCATGCCCTCCGGAGGACCCCTCAAACATTATTTTTATTTACGCCACTGGATCTCAATGAACATGTAGGAAGTGAAAGACAGGGATATCAAAATGTGATTGGAGTAGAAGGATGGGTAACCATGAATGAAGAAGGGGAAAGACTGTTGGACTTCTGTAAGAGGAATGGTTCGTTGGTAGGAAACTCTTGGTTCTCTTGGTTCACATGATAACGTGTTACAGTGGCAATTTGACGAGGGGATCACTGGTAGACCAAATAATATACAACTGGGAAACAAAATTAAGTGTGGCATACATAAAGGTCATACCGTCTGAGGCCTCAGATAGTGACCATTGCTTACTCGTAATGAACCTGAGAGTAACATCAGGAAAAGAGAATTAAAGTGTGGAAACTAAAGGAAAAAGAAGTAAAGGATGAATTCTAAAATATCACAAGGAAAAGGATATCGACAAACAAACCACAAACAGGAGAAGAAGAATGGGAACGGTTTAAAGAAATATGGTGGAAGGTGCAGTAACGGTGTGTGGTAGGACAAGCAATATCAAGCGATGGAAGGAGACAGAGTGGTGGAATGATAGAGTAAAGGAAGCAGTAAGAAAAAAGAACAAGGCCTTCAGTATGGTTCCAGGAAAGGATAGAATTAAAAAGGGAGGAATATAAGAATAGAGAGAAAGAAGCCGACAGGATAATCACAGAGGAGAAGAGGAAGTGGATGGAAAAATGGACAGCGATAATGGAAGAAGACAGCAGAGGAAGTAAGAAAGCACTGTATGGGATTGTTAAAAGTATGATAAGGGAATTGCACAGGATTTATTAATGATGGATAAAAACGGAAATGAGGTACCCAACAAAGAGGGACTCAAGATAGTGTTCAAGGAATACTTTGAAGAGTTGCTCAATCCAAATGGGAATGGAGAGGAAGATAAGGAAATGGAAGAAGAAGAAGACAAGGCAGAGATGTAAGAAGACCTTTGTTGTGTATCTTCATAATATTGTAACTTAATATTTAATACAATTGTAAGAAATAATCACCATGTTCTTGGTTAACATAACTCAACTCTTTTATTTTTAATATTTACAATGAAATATAACATCTGTACAAAACATATGTTTATAATAATTCATCTCCCACACTTAAATGCTACTTGTAAGGAGATTTGTTTAAAATGTATTTTACAAATCCATTTTAATAACTGGACGTCTAGCACGCTGAGAGCAACGCAGCGGCTGAGTTGTTTCACGTTGTTCCAAGCTGGTTCCACTTGTTTTTGTTGGAGTGTTGTATGGAGTATCATTACAACTGGTAGCCTGTAAATGTGGGGTCCCTTTTGCAGTTGTACTGTGATCCTTGTTTGAAATAACTTCTGTTGTATTGGTGACTTTTAAATGTTGCTTTGGCAAACTCGAGTTTGACTTTTCTCTGACTTCTATTTCTTCTGGATTTGGAATAACTGTTGGCTGTTGTAAAGTTGGACTGTAAACATTGAACATTGTAGGATTTATTGACAAATCAGTGTGAGGGTTTGATGTCTTGTATTATACTTCACATTTCCTTAACTGATCTATGTGTCTCTTGATTGTGTAACCTTTGTCAAGCTCAATAATATAATGCAGCCTGCCTAACTTCTCTGCTACAGTTCCATAGAGCCAAGATCCTGAAGGGGAGTAATTCCTAGCTTGTACTCTTTCTCCCACACTTAGTGAATGTGTCAGATGTGGTTGAACTGCTAAGTTCCTATCAGACCTTTGTGGTCAAATTAAATCAAGTTTTGTTCGTACATTGTGTCCAAAAAAATTGTTCAGATGGCGTTTTTCCACAAGCCAAAGGAGTTGCTCGATATCTAAAAAGTAACATGTTAAGTTTATGTTGTAAGGATTCTTTTTCACCCTCCATTGATGCCAACTTTTGTTTTATTATTTGAACATAACGTTCGGCCTGCCCGTTTGTACTAGGATGGCCTGGAGCAATGAACCTTTGTTTGATACCCTTTTTACTACAAAACGAATTGAATTCTGCTGAAGTAAATACAGTGGCATTGTCACTTACAAGTATTTCAGGAAGTCCATTGCGTGAAAATATTTCGCTAAGCATCTCAATCGTGGAATGGGAAGTTGGTGAAGAGTTTGATATCTTGGCTTCTGGCCACTTGGACTTTGCATCGACAAGAATCATAAAATGGTGTCCTTTATATGGACCGGCATAATGTATATGTACACGCTGCCAGTTCTCCTCTGGTTGGTCCCACACATGTAGAGGAACTTTATTTGGATTGTTCTTAATGTCACAACATGCTCGACAGCTTTTTACAGTGTGCTCGATGTCTTTGTCAATATTTTTCCAATAACAGTACCTTCTAGCAAGAGCTTTCATTTTGACTATTCCAGGATGTGTGATGTGTAATTCAGAAAGCATTTCAGGTTGCAGTTTCAAAGGTATGACCACTCGCTGTCCACGAAAAATTGCTCCTCTATAGAGATTAAACTCAGTACTGCCTTCTTTTCCAGATTCCAAATCTTTTTTAAGCTTTGATAGAATTGGGTCTACATCTGTGCATTGAACAATAACTTCATGTGTAATAGTTCTGGTTGAAATAGCATTTATGGTTTGTTCATTTATAATGCATTCCTCATCAATGGCTCCTGGCTTATCAATAAGTGGTGATCTAGATAGGTAATCAACTTTTTTATGGTCTTCCGAACGTCTGTGTACTACTGAATAATTGAACCCGTTCAAAAATGTCGCGTAACGAAGCAATCGTGAAGCAGTAGTGGCTGGGAGTGCTTTGTTTGGATGAAAGATTGATTGTAATGGTTTATTATCTACAATTAGTGTAAACTTTCTTCCATATAGGTACTGATAAAATTTGTGGAAACACCAGAAAACAGCTGTAACCTCCCTGTCTAACTGTGAGTAACCTTGTTCAGCTGACGACAATGATCTTGAAATGAATGCTATTGGGTGTTCTAAACCGTCAATAGTATGAGACAACACACCTGATAATCCGACTGGGCTTGCATCTGTTGCTAGAGTTAGAGGAAGATCAGGGTCAAATGGAACAAGTACTCTATCACTGGATATTTCCTGTTTCACACGATTGAAGGCATTTTCACACTCTGAATTCCATTGAAATTAGTATTCTTTTTAATGATGCTTGCGGAATGAACTTTGAATAGTAAGCAGTTAAGCCGAGGAAATTCCTTAATTCATCTTCATTTCTTGGACGTGGAGCATATAGCTTTCACCTTTAAAGGAGATTTCTTCATGCCTTCAGCACTAATGATATGGCCTAGGTAACCAAACTCTTGTTCAAAAAACTTACTTTTTTCAATATTTAAGTGTAAATCCAGTTCCCACATTCACTGCAAACACTTTGTGAGTCTGTCTTTGCATTCTGTTAACGTAGATCCTTGGATTATTATGTCATCAAAATATGCAGCTGTGCCTTCTAGACCATCAATAGCCTCATCTATGAACTTTTGGAACTCATTTGGTACACTCTTGATTCCAAACGCAAGTCGATTCATTAGATATGTTCCCCTATGTGTAGATATTGTTTGTAAAACTTTACTGTTATCGTCAACCTCCAAATGTAAATATGCCTTATGAACATCAAGAGTACCTACAATAGAACCGTCCTCCCTTCATTTTATAAAATATTTCTTCAATCTTTGGAATTGGATAGTGTGCATCAACAACTTGAGGATTTAGGGTTAATTTGTAGTCCACACATAATCTGACATCCCCATTAGCTTTGGGTACTACAACGAGGGGTGATCCCCATTCAGAATACTCCACTTTGGTGATAACTCCCTGATTTTCAAGATTAGTCAGTTCATTTTCTACCTTTTCATTATTAGATACAACAATTACTAATCACAAAAACCGAATTCACCTATATTCCCGCCGGCAGGACGTCACGGAGGCCAAACACTTAATTTAAAGCAAATTACGAATTTTTGTTGAGAAAATAGACAGTTATGATAAGTTAGCTTATGTTAGTAAAAAATGCATTTTTCGAGCTGAAAAAATAATTTAACTAGAAAACCAGTTATATATTTGTTTTCAGCATAAAAAACACGATAAGTAAAAAAAATGGTCGAAAAATAACAATTTAAAAAGTAACAATCAAAAATAAACAAACAAAAAACAATATCAAAATAAAAACAAATAAAAATTGGGTGTGCGTCGGACCACACGGTGGAAGTTATACTTCTTTGGCCATTCTCATACACCCACTCACGCACACAAACAGACAGGATATATATAAATGAAATATAAGACATTTTTCAATATTATTCAATATATTTATCTTCAATATATTATACGTGACTTCATTATTATATTATACACCCACGGTAACTAGAATAATACGGTAGGGTTCACGCGCATGGTGCGCAGTAAATCTTGGTGTCAATGACGTCACACAGACGTATCAGCTGGTTCATCGGTTAAACTGAATGTAGTAATAATCAGTAACTGCTTTTCTTAAATTACTGTTTCCGTTCACGACTAGGCTTTAACCAGTTAATAACTATTACTAAAACACTAAAAATACTTATAATAATACTATTTTATATTATTATTACTGAAATTTGGCCAAATTAAATAAAAATAGAATATTTTCAGACAAAAGAACTGTTTTTTATATAAAAAAAGCTATAATTGTAATAATTCAAGACTAAATTATATTTATTAGGCTCAATATAAACAGCTGTTTCAATACTTGACAGTTGTTATTTATTGATACATTTCCAAATAAAAACTAAACGACCATATTTTAATTGGATTAATTGGACAAGCCGATGGAGCCACCTTTTAATATTAACCAACCGTTAAACAAACATCAATATAATATACTCATTAATAATATTATCATTGAAAGTAATTGTATAACATTGATAATAGTTAATAACGGTTATTATGTTTGTGGTTAATGAAAACAGTGATTTAAGAAAAACAGTTACTGATTATTACTACATTCAGTTTAACCGATGAACCAGCTGATATGTCTGTGTGACGTCATTGACACCAAGATTTACTGCGCATCATGCGCGTGAACCCTACCGTATTATTCTAGTTACCGTGTTATACACCTATATTATCATTATCAGTAATTTCTTCGATTAACAATCGATTAATCGATAGTTCTTAAAAATTTGTTCTTACTTTTCAGCGCGACGCGGTTTCTCGACCAACATCCCACCCCAAAGTGTCTAACGGGCGCAAAGAAGTATAACTTCAAAAAAGTTGGTTTTTCAGTATCAGATAAAAAACTAGCTTTTAGATTTTTCGGTAAAAACGAGTTTTCCGCGGATGAAATCAAGCTCCTCAAAAGATATAAACTCATATTTCACAACTTTTTCAACAAGAAATTTTATTTTCAGAGGTGGCAAGAAAGTGCATAATTATCACTGTCTTTATAAAAAGTCCACAATAACGGTTGTCAGTCTTTCCTAAACACTTTTGAGTGACATTAAAGTTAAACGTGCCTGTGGTGTTAACATAACAAAGTCTACTTTTCCTCTGTGCTCGAAACCCATATGATATTGAATAGTTTTTTTTTCAAATTTCCCATTTTATTCTCTATTCCCTAATCATTTCATTTGTAATTGTAGGTTGAAGTTGGAGGTTGTGTCTAGGGATGGAAATTCCAGTTACCTTTGTGGAACACGTTACACTGTTACAGTTACATCTTGGTAACAGGTTACAATAACCTATTAATTTTGGAACCTTTTGCCGTTATTATTAAAAATAAGAATAGTAGTACCCCAGAGTAGTGATGGGAAGTAGCAGTGAGTTTTCACTCACAGTGATTACTGCTACTGCTACTCTCCAATCACAGTGATTTCTAACTGCTACTTTCAATCACAGTGATTGAAATTGCCAAACTACATGGTTTTAGTGTATCTAAATCAGTGTAGGCCTAAATGTTATTTTACTTAAATAAAAAATGTATTGTCATTAACCTGTACAATCAATAGACAAAAACAATCCTACTAACTAACAAGTTTATAATTATTTGGTTAGCCCACAACAAGGTTGCACTCGTATATTCACACATCTTAAATGTTAACATGTTAAATACTTACATCTAGGCTACTTAATTAATAACTAGAAAACATTTGTAACAATACATTAAATACCAATGAATGAAACAAGTAAATCAAGGAACTCAAAATATTACATTTACACACATATAAAGATGACAAAAGATATACATCATTAAATTAAGACTAAAAGTAAAGTTAAACAAAACAATAAGTAAGAAAAAATGAACAGGTGGGTGAATCAGTCACGACGCTATACACCATTCTGTCGGATTAGATACTAGGAAGAAGACAGACAGCAGGCAGCGCGCGCACTGTCGAATATTTATATTCGCCCAATCACTTCACGTCAATCACTTCGTTCCGTGGACGGTGATTTGGATCGACTGGAGTGACTGACTCACCGTCCGTGGCCCGTGATTGAGTTTGACTAACAGTGATTGAATCACAGGATGTGATCACGCTGCGACTGCGATCGCGGTTAGAGGGTTGTGGCTGAGATACTAGAACTGCTACTTTTGGCCAGTCACTGTGAGTGATCACAGTGACTTTTTCAATCACAGTGAAAAGTAGCAGTTCTTCAAATCACTACCCATCTCTACCCCAGAGTGTTACCGCAATACCGCCAACAGCTCGGGCCCATCCAGTTACAATGTGTCTAGTACGTAATGCTGTTCTCTCATGGAACGAGTGTTCATGACGTTACCCCAGAGTCAGACTGTTACAGCCAGCTCATCCAGTTACCATGTGTCTAGCGTGGAACGCTGGTTCCTTGTGGAACCAGAACGGGCACTAGCCGTTCGCTAAATCCTCGCCTGGCGTGAGTTACCAAAGGACGAATACACTTTAGTTTCAGTTACAGTTCCTGGTCTGCTGTGGAGTCTAAGATGTTTAATTATTACCAATAATTAATTACTAAGCACAATAATTAAAGTTGAAAATAAGGCTTAGTTTATCTTTAAAACAAACTTTAATAAAACATGGCAATGTATTATTACATTACATTATTAGGATAAAAGAAAAAATGTCAAAATGTATTATAAATTTAAATTAACATTTAAAAATATTAGTTGCTCAGCTCGTTTGCTGGTGAGCCTTGAGCGTTTGTCAGTTACAATGTTCCCAGCCAGTTCCACCACAGATAAAGGAACTCCTACTTTCATCTGTGGTCCCACCGTTCCACGACAGAATTGGAACGGCCACAGCGAGCAAGCAGTGATGCAGTTACATTTCTACGCGGAAACTGGAACTGGATGAGTGTTCGCCCTCTGCCACTGGTAACTCCACGCCAGGCGAGGTTTCATTCTGCTGACGATTCCACGAGAGAACAGTGTTCCATCTTGGATACTTTGTAACTGGATTGACCAGCGTTTGATATCGTTTGTTCCATGAGAGTTCAGAACAGAACGATGCTTATTACCAACATGCAATCTGCATATTTGTTAGTAATATGATTTGGTGCTGCATCAAAATTAATTGTACGACAAAATTGTTTCATATTAAAACTCTTGTTTTATAAGTTCCAAAATTAACTGGGTATTTCAGATAACAGGTTATAGTGGTAACAGGTTCCAGCTTGGTAACAGAGTTACTTATCCTGTTACGTTAAATAACGGCCATCACTAGTTGTGTCAGCGGATGGTTTATTGCCTTTGTGGTTAGGTTAGGTTAAACTGTGCAGTTGTGCCTTCATAGATATATTTTACAGTATTCTGTTTGTAATGTCGATCGTGTAATTAGGCCTATTATGTTATTTGCAAAGTTGTCGAACATATCGTTCATAGTCTGAGTTACCGTCCGTGGTTCTTGTTATAATTTCGTTGAAATGGCCGTTCTGTAATAAAATAATTATCGTTAGATAAAAATTGTTTATAACATGTTTCCGGACTTTTTCTAATAAACTTAATATGATTATGCTAAGAAGTAATGTAGTGTTGACTAATAGAATAAAATTCCTATTATTGAATAGACATATTAGTAGAGGATGTTATACCCAAAGAACAATATTATGTTCAACATTGCTGGACATTTGTTTTCAAGATTCTAATTGCAAATTAAAATTGTATAGTCCTATTTTATCTAGAAATATTGAAACATCATTTAAGCTACAAAATCGAGAATTTTCCAGTCAACCACCAGCAGAGTATGTTTAGTAATATTTTTATAAGATATTTTATACAATAACCTATTTGGAAGTATTATCTTATCTCTTAAATTTACCTAGGTCTAGGTGATGGGTATGAATATGTCCAAAGTTTTTATTAACTAAAGAGAAATAAGTAATTTGATACCGATTCATTATGCATTTTTCAATTTTTTTTCTCAACATACTCATTTAGCCTAACCCTAGAATGGCAAGCCTGTTAAGTATCCCACTACTGAGGTACCCAAGGAACAATTGCTGATGGATCTTCATCCCTCTACCCTTTATCTAAGACAGAAAAAACTAGACCTGATATTTCTCTTCAAGCTAATTAATAGCTATGTATAAACTGTCCGGAACTCCTTGCACTAGTGGACTTAAGAGCTTCATGTAAAATCAGATCCCAGAACTGGTGGATTCATTCAGGCGGCAGTTGGAGGATGTAATGCGTATACTCTGATGATGGAACCAATCATTGTTCTTTATATATAATTTATCATTGTTGAAACTCATTTTTGTATTGTTATTAAATGCATGAATTGGTACAACAGAATTTACCTACTATTCCTTATATTTGCATAGAATTAATATTTAAGTATTAAGTTACTGTATGTCTTACTTAATTATATATGTTATATTTGTATTTATAACATTGTTAAAACTGTGTAAAAGAAATGTATGGTTAATAAATGGTGCTGACCGCTGGAATATGGTACCTTATTGTGGGGTCATCAGTCATCTGCAGATAAGCTGTTTAAATTACAAAAGAGAGCTATTAGATTAATTTGTACGGTAACCTTTCTTTCCACAGTAGTTGTAAGTCTAGTTTTATTGAATTGTGTATAATGAGCTTTCCCTCCTTATTTGTATATCAATGTCTAATGTACGCCAAAGAAAATTATGCAACCTTAGAAAAACTTGGTGATACTCATGACTATTGTACTAGATTTAAGAATAACTTAAATATTTTTGGATGTAATTATACCAAAACACAAAAAACATTTATGTATGTATCATTAAAATTATTTAATTTTCTTCCTATTGATTATAAAATGCTGCCTATTGGTAAGTTTAAGTATAAAATTAAGAATTTACTTACTAAAAATTGTCTGTATAATACAGAAGAGTTTTTTGAATTGGTTTTTGAGTAGATAATTCCTTATTTTTAATTAGTTATAATTGTATTGACGCTTATAATACATTTTGTGAAATGTTTCTACAATAAAATATTTATTTACTTAATAAATTAGTTAACAACGATAAATTTAGGAATGAAAAAAATTGTTCTCGGCTTTTCTCCCTAACAATTTTGCAAGTACTTTTAAAATTAGCCCATTACATATTGAGTGTTTTGAGAAAAAAATTTAAAAATTCATAATATGCTGTATCAAATAATTACCTAGTAATCCTGAGAAATCTGGGCATAAGAAGAAAACAAGTTTTTGTGAAAAATTTATTTTAACGGAAAATCAAGTTAACTCTTGACGTGATAACTGTGCTATGTGGTCTTTATGTATGTCAATGGTGACAACCATACCATTACTGTACGCTTTTGCAAGCAATTTTTTAAACAGCTGCAATATGAAAATAATATAGAAATCGGTTAATATTTATTAAGTACCAAGGCTACAAACTAATGTTACAAATGACTCTGTGAATAAAATGTTTGTTTGCAGCATTTTTTTTTCGATTGATGTGATTCCAAGTCACCACTTAGTCAAACGGGAAAAAAATGCATTACTTTCAGATATTTGTTTTTGAAGATTTATTAATCATTGTTAATTTTTATTGGTACCAATGAAACTTTCATGGAGAACAATGAAACATATTTTTTAATTTTAATTTCCCTTTTAATTACAATGAATCCTTACTTGTTTAGGGAATGTCTATAATGACAACCTTACTATAAAATAGTACAATCAGGTTTCAGCTTATATTTAATTTGTCATAGTGTTAATTGAAAACATTATGTTATATTCTGATGCTACATGAAATATAGAATAGATTAGTGTCATTAGTGTTTATCAGAAATGTATTTAGAAAATCTGTACATTTTCTTGAAAATATCAATGTGTTCATTCATCAGTTATTATTTGGTTGCTAAGCGGATCTGTAAATTTCGAATTTATTTATTATTATTTCAACGGCATCCGCCATTTAGAAGAGATTTACAAATAAACATGCACTACAAGAATATTTATAAACAAAGGGAAAGACAAGACGCATGAAAACAAGAGAATTGATACATGCTCGGTCAACATGGAACAGTGATCAAAAGACCTTTAGCTATGACTTAAGGCTATATTAATAAATTATTCTTGAGATGAATACATGCAGTGAAATACATTGTGTTACACAACTAAAATCCAGAACGTAATGGACACACCTTTATAAATATTGCATGACAAATTTAAATATTCCTGTGCTTGAAACGAACATAAGTCTATTTTCAAAATAAAAATGATAGTTTTCAATCTGATTGAGGGTAAAAAAATATTTCTATCAATATTTACATTTTAATTTTTTTACATTTCACTGCTGGAATGAATAAAAACACTTTTTCAGAAGGTAAAAGAACTTGTTTTCTTATAGTACACATATTATAAAGCTTTTTTCCTTATATAAAACATTGTTTCCTATTTTTCCTAAAGAGGCAATCTTTAGGTGTGTTGTAAAAAAATTAATAAAAACAGAAAGTTATATAATCATGTAGAACATTTTATTCATGAATGAAACATGCTATAGGCCTACAGGAATTTGTCAAATAAATAGTGTTCTAAGAATTTTCTATTATTTGCATGTCAAATGTGGCTAGAAGTTCCAATCACTTAAGAGTGAATACTATTGTCATGTCGAGGTTAAAAACTACAATTTATAAAGCAAAAAACTTTGAGAAAGAATATCTAGCTTATTATGCTACTAAAAATCCAAGAAGTGTTCATGATTTGGAGGAATAATTATGAAACACTAACGATCCACAATGTTTTTACCAACTACACACATTTTTGCCCTATAATTTGAGCTAGAAAGACTTGCATAGCCTGCATAAGAAAAACATCATTAAAGTGTTTATATGAATATGGTACATGAGCAAAATATGATTGACTCCATATATAAACATCCTGTTTTAAGGTTTGTCTCTCAGTGTGTTAAACTCTGTAACGTACGCCCTTTAAGAGGTCGTTACATTTATTTGAATCTCTTAATTAATTTAATTTAAGTATTCATTAAATTATTATTTATTTTATTTTATTTGATTGTATCTCAGGGTCTTAAACGGGTAAATTGGTGGAGCTGTATAATTCAAGAACTCAAAATTTACTTTACAAAATCATTTTTATTAACATTACTTTGTACATGACTCTATTTTACTCTCAAACAAATTTAGTTATGACATGAACTTTTTTATTTTAGTTAAATGATTGAACAAAAAATTATTATTAAGAACAATTTTCAATAAAATACTTATAGCTAAACTTATCTGGCTATCTTGCAGTATTGGATAAATATCTCGATAATCTTCTTTTGTTTTTGTTAATTAAAACTGAATTAAAACCGCACAACTAAATTCTTGATATGACTTTTTATGTATTCACTACAGAGAAAGAATTTAGATAAATAAAATGATACTTTCTGCAACAAGTTGGAGTCCTGGGGACCTCAACATAGTTGCCTTTGTGATAGATCAGAACAGAGTGAACGAGGGTCTCGACTCGCTTCCGTTAGTGAACCGCGTGGCTTTTTCCCTCTCCTCCACTCAGTCAGCCTATAGCGTGTTTCCTTTTTTTTTTTAAGGTTCACCACAACATCGTTTGTTATTCGTTTTTTGTGCGTTGTCTTCCGCTTGAGACCCGGGGTGGGGGCTATATGGAAAATTCCAACTGACTTTCATGTCTACTCCTGTCGCAACACTATATCCGTTTTTTCAACTGGTGCCACTCAGACGCGTCCCACATCTGTTTACTGCGATATTTTCCTGGAATAACCCAACCCATGTCTGAATTGGTCACAAAGAAAAGAATGTGTTTACTGCTTCAAACGTCTGTTTGGGATAAATATTTCTACTTGCCTTTCTATCTAACTGGTGATTTACTCACAACAATTCTCGAATATAATTTGAACATTCATTGGTTATTCCAATTAAATATATTCTTTTCTTTAATGTGACAATTTATTATTTATTTATATTAATTAATTTATTTATCAATTTGGTGGACCTGTTACAACTCAAAGATTCTCATTCTTAGGAAATCACACAGATTTTAGAACTGCATGTTTTTTTTACTTTAATAGAGACAAACTGAACTAAATGGCAGGTAGTATTAGAGAGATTGAGAAAAGGAAAGAAAAATCACATAGCTGTACAAAATGATGCAGGTAGAAGCTAAAACGATCATGTAGGTTAAACATATAGATACATAATGAAGTTCAATATATCTTTCCAGCCTTACAGAGCTTTGCACATCCCTCATTGTTTAGTTAAATACTGAACAAAACACTTTGGTTTACTCTAAAACACAAAAAACAGTTTTTGAGTAGTTAACCAAGCTCTTGGACAAATTATTGAATTTCAAGATAAAAATAATTGTTTTAGTTTTAATTTCAAAATCTTTGTCAAATAAGATTTCATTCTGTGTTCTGTAATAATTCTCCTACTTTAAGGTGCTGCATGGTAAGTTCAAGTTAGTGCAAACATTTAAATTATTGATTGAGTGCTTCAATTTATAAATCATCTTATGATTTATCATGTATTAGGGAGAGTGATGTTGCTAGCATACAGAATGATGTATCCTTTTGATTCTAAGAGTTTTATGATCTTGAATAAAATTATGATCTTGATAGATGTTTTGAAATTTCATGATGAGAAGTAATATCTGGTCAAAGTCTGTAATGTACCTCAACTGAACAATTTTCAAGTTGGACATTTTTTAACTGAATATCCATTCTTGTTTTTGTGTTCACAGAGAAATTGATGCTGTCACATATGAAAATGTGTGTAGTGAAACCCTTGAATCTTTGTGTGAATTCTTTGAGGACATTATAGAGAAATACCCAGTATTCAAAACTGCCGATGTGTCATTTGGAGTAAGTATGTCAGATATACACGAATCCATAAGGTTTTAACATTATCAAACCATAAAACCACTTCAACTAATTTATTTGTTGTAAGTAGACTGACACAATTATGTATTTTGAAAACCCTTATTTAAAATCTGTAAAGTCGTTTTTTTGTCAGCTTAACTCATCTCTAATTTCTTGACCAATATAATCGGTTGATGTGTTAAAAAGTATGCCTCTGTTCATACGGTATGCCACAAACTAGAACATGGAAAAGCTATCTTAGTCTATTGATAATGGCTACTAAACTTGCAAACAAACTGCCTGTAACAATAAGAGGTACATATCTAGTACCAAACTATTCAAAGCTAAAATAGAAAGCTTCGTACTTAGAAACCCCTTTTATTCTTTTAGTGAATATCTAAATGCAGAATGGACTTTAATGGATTTTAATAATTGATTCAGTATTGCAATTAACGTGCCTATGTATTTTGTGAAATATCTTGTGGCTGAATAAATATTCTATTCTATTCCACAGTTGTGTATAAGGTCTCAATTGTTCAATATTTTCACCCTGAAGGGAATGGCAAGCCCTCAAAGTACGTTTCATGTCCATAAGAATAACATGGGAAGAGACTTAAATGAATCAACAAGTAACAGCTGTTCAAATGTAAATAATTATTTACTAAGCGTTTTAACAGCTGTAGGAATGTAAACAATGGTGTATGTAATATAGAGCAGATTAGATCTTCCATAATGTTAAACCAGGGATGGTTGTAAGCATGGTTTTATTTATATTCGATTGTAAGGCTCTGCTCTACTGGACTTGGAAGGTTTCAATGGTAATCAAATGCAGTTATTTTATTTATTAAATTAATCTTCAGCAGTTAAACAAAAACTAAGGAAATGAACACATTTTAAATAGGTTAAGTAATATTGAGTGTTTATACTAATAAATACGTAGCAACGCAAGTAATGTGATTAAGATACTGTAAATAAATGTAATATTGTGATTTTATATTGTACTATTAATTTATTATTTGTAATGAAAAGTCACAGGCCAAGATGTAACGAGCGCAGCGAGTAACAGGGTTGGCACTCAAGGTGTGCAGGGATCTTCACTAGTATATAATAAATATTCTACTTCATAAATGGTCTTATATGTTTCAGGATGGTGTGTTAACCGTGAATTTAGACAAGTTTGGTACTTATGTTATCAATCGACAATCTCCAAACAAGCAGATTTGGTTAAGTTCTCCTACCAGTGGGCCCAAACGCTATGACTTTCAGCAAAGCAGAAACGGATGGGTATACAGGCACAATAACCAAACTCTCCACAGTCTCCTGCAAGAAGAATTATCAGCTATAATAAAATCTCCAGTAGATCTATCAAATTGTGCGTTTTGTGGTGATTCCAAAGGATTTATATAACTATCAGTCTCCAGGTAGTGTTTTTATTCTAATAAAAATATTTAAAAAAGTAATTTTGCTTTTTTTAACATAAAAAAAGTTTTTTTACTATATTCTTAATTTAAAAAAAATATTACTTAAAGAAAAATCAAATTAGTTTAAATTTGAATTAAATGAAAATGATTATGTAAAGCCCTCATTACTTAAACTGAATCATTCAGCACAGACTTTCTTAAAATATTTTATCAGCATGAATTTCATACATTTTAAAAGCATATCTAGTAACTCAACGATTTTTTAGTTGAAAATTAAACTAAATCTTGAAATTTTTTCATCAAGAAACATAAATATTTCCTTAATTTTAGCTGTTGCTCAGTATATTAAATATTCCTTTTCTTTAACTTGTATTTATTAACCTGGACCAAATGACTAGTGTTTTTAAAAAAACTTACAGAATCTGAAAGGGACACGGTATTATTTAAACAGTTCCTAGTTAATTTGTTAAATTTTAGTTACTTAAATTTATTTAGCTTATTTATCAAGTAGATACACCATGATACATTTTTTGTAGTATTTAATTTTGTATCTGTAGTTGCATTGATTTCGTAACTAAAGCAGTCCTGTCAAACGGTATATATATATTATAAAAACATATATCTGTTAAATTAAAGTACAATATTTTTGTATAATTTTTGTATGTTTTCTTATTTTTATAATCTAAATGTCCTACTAAAGAAATATAATTGAAAATTATAATTCCAGCTAAACCTTTTAGGGTTATCACCATTTATGAGTGTTAAAATCTGCTATCTCTGAAGTTGGAATATTTATGCACAAATTGACTAAAGTATGTTTAAAAATCAGAATGTAAGTAGCTATCATTAATTATTCTCAAAATGTTTCCCCATGTATGATGTTAAAAAATTAAAGTTCTTTTTATTTGCTGGGTAATTTGAAGTAAGCTAATATTTGTCTGAAAATTTGATAAAATTATAGGTATATAGTGAATATTTTGGTCACTTTAAAAGTTGTTAGATTGTTTTTTAATGTTATCAGTTTTAGTTTGTTATTTGTTTTATATTTGAATAAACATTTTAGTTGGCACAGTTCTGTTTTTAATTGCACTGCCTTGCCTTATCCTGAAATGCAATAAAATAAAATTTAGAGACCTTTAACCTTACTTAATCCTTTTGTTCCCAAAGTCTGTAAAAACGGACGTTTGTAGTATGTCACAAAAAGGCCAAAGTCCGATTTTATGGACGAGTAAACAAAAATCACTTAAAAAATCGAAAATTGGTCGAAATCTTCATGTCGATACATGAAATTGATTTAAACATGTAATCTTTCATTTTAATTATCAACTAAGCCAATACATCTTGTAACTAGATATAAAATAAGTGAAACGTCATGCTGGAATTTAACCGAAAATTTTACTTGTATGAAATACACATTCATACAAAATTTGTAACGTTTGTTAGTACAAACTTGGACATTTTATGTTCACATTTAAAATGTTTGAAGCAGACAAGATCTTATTTTAAATTATGTTGTGTATATCTAAAAAAGTTTTTTTTCATGTACTAAACAATTTCAAAATGTTATTTGGCGTGATACTAATTTTTTTTATGGATAAAGAAATGTATTAGAGTAAAACAAAACGAAGATTGTCATTATATCTCTAGGCTATAAATATTTTTAAAATGAAAATTCTAAAATCCGGATTGTTTTAATATTAAAATATATATATATATATATACGAGGTACGTCCAGAAAGTAAGTTCGGTTTGGTAATAAAAATAATTTGTCTACAGATACAGAAAAAATATTTATTGCACTAAAATCTACAACTCTTAAACTACTTTTCTACATAACTGCTGAAATTTTGCAGGCATTTGTCATAGCGTGGCACAAGTTTTTCTATGCCTTCTTCATAGAAGGTTGCCGCCTGTGTCTTCAACCATTTGGAAACATTTTCTTTCAGCTCTTTGTCATCGTTGAAGTGTTGACCGCCAAGGAAAGACTTCAGATGTAAGAACAGATGAAAGTCGCTAGGAGCGAGGTCAGGGCTGTACGGAGGATGGTCAAACACGTCCCAGCCAAATCCCTGCCAAAAAACTGAAGTGCACTACCCATCCGTTGTGTTTTGTGTTGCTCAGTAAGAATTTTCGGTACCCAACGTGAGCAAAGTTTTTCCAACTTCTGAATTAATTTTCTTCCAAACTGCTTTAACTATACTGTCTGTTAATCACTAGAGCCTTATTTAAGTCTAGTGATTGACACATTTTTTCTGGTTTATGGTGATGTGGTTAACATAATCATCAGACATCTCTGCTAATGAAACACGTACACTGTAATTGTGAACGTAGTAGGCATTTGGGATTTTCCACAAATTGGACTTTCACATAAACAAATCTGTTATTTGTCTTGCGTTATCAGAGAGAGAGATAAAGGAGAAGGTAAGGTAACCATCTCTTGAATTCAATTAGTTTTCTATTTATTGTTTCAATTGAAAATTGAGTAGAAACAAAAACTGAAAGACCAAACTGTAGTAGTTATGGAGAAGGAAAGTCTGAGTAATAGTACCCATCACACTTATATTTATTTTATCTAGATAAAATTATAAATATACTGGCAAAACTGTGAGAACTACTGAAGACAATTAGGTTTCCATAGCGTTATATTCTAGCTTAAAGTGCCCATCAGTTTGGCTAAGCATCTAATTATTCTAAAATCTGATAAAAAACCAATAATGAACACATTTGCTTGAACTAAGCTTTTGATTTTTCATATGATATATGGATCATTGAATTGATACTATTATTTAGAGAGTCAGTTAAGACAATATTATCTTGTGCCTCAACAAATCTCAATAATCTTTGGTCTCTCGAGTCTTTGTTTATATTCGATTTTCAATTGAAACAATAAATATCAAACCAAGTCAATTTTACGAACCCTTTTAATAGTTAATAATATAACCTTTGTTTATACGGATGGAAAAGAGATTTGTAATGTTGGATATAAAATAATTACCTAACATTCTTTCTACAAGTTCCTCCATATCTTTCCTTTAACCATCAACTTTGGTTGGTAGCGTAGTTGGTTAAAGCCCGGCTTCATAAGCAAAAGTTTTTGGTTTGATCCCAATCTGATTTATAAACAGATTTTGAAAGGGATCAGCTAATAACCATCAGCTGTTCGATAATTGTCATGGGGTTATTAATTAATCACACTTTCTAAGGAATAGTCGACTCTTGATTGTAGCAACGACTACTTTCCTCCCATTCGAAATCCATATTTGCCCATATCTTGATGATCGGTGTCTTGAGATTAAACAAATGAATGTATTAATTTATTTATCAAGTGAACATAACTAAAAAACGATGACAAAAGACATTTGAATACATGTTGCAAAGACTATTTGGAAAGAAGTAACTGTGGCTGGAAATTATCTGTGTGTAGATACAAGGTAACTTAACCCTCCATCTGGTCCTAAAGACTGAAAACGTAGATTGGCAATCATGGAGGTTGCTTCCAGGTTCTGAAGAAAATACAAAATTTGGTTTTGTACCAATTTTAATACTAAAAAATAGATTTAAGGCAAATATAAATTTACAAATAAAATTAAAATACTAAATGAAACCACATTTAAATAATGGTAAACAAATTATTCATAAAATATGTAATTATTACACATTATAATATGATGAATTAAAAAAATATACTTAAGTAGATTACTTATAGCAATTGTGAAAAACAATTATAAATTGGCATATAATATTAAAATTTATTATCTAGATATATGATGAAGTAAAATGATATACTTTTTGTATACTTATAGCACTTATGAATTGACAAATAGTATTGTTTATTGGCAATAGAAAATTAATTAAAATTCTAAAAAATAATTCTAATGGTAAAGGATTTAAGTAATATAAAACTAAAATCTAGACATTTCTTAGAAATTAAAACAGTTATTGTTAATCTTTCCTTATGTACTTCAATTTCTTTCCTTTCCACATTAGATAAGATTCTTAATATATCTCTATATATTATTTTCCATTATCAGTCATATAATATAGAACAAAATAAAATTGAAAAATAATTTATATGAGAACAAATTGAATGTAGAAATTGTGACAAAAAAAAACTAGAACACCAGAAGGTTCACAAAAGCTACCTCTAGTCGCTTTCAGAATCACTAAAACTAGTTTCAAAACATTTCCTAGTTCTATTGAATCGAATGGGCGAATTTATGCATGAACACACCACACTGCGTCTCGCTGGAGGAATGCACATAGTCTAGATACCCGTAACAGTCTTTCAGAATGTGCGTTCCAATAGTGTCTTATGTCCGCTTTAAATACATTAAATCAAATGGGTGTATTATGCGACGCATTTGGCGTCTTGCAGCATAGCAGTGGGCAGGTGCCTGCAT
Organism: Stictocephala bisonia; assembly: GCA_035578905.1. Taxonomy (NCBI): domain Eukaryota; kingdom Metazoa; phylum Arthropoda; class Insecta; order Hemiptera; family Membracidae; genus Stictocephala; species Stictocephala bisonia. The sequence goes on from JAQJVL010001547.1 coordinate 63,713, forward strand.
CCTTGGAATTGAGGATTGGTTGGATATAATTGCTCAACACTGATGTGACAGGGTAATATTTACTTAATTTTTACAATTTTCCATTAGCTCCTTTGTGCCATTATATACGAATAAAAGTACTTGTTTTATACGAATAAAACACTCCTCTCTGAAATCTCTTTGTACTGACCAGTGCTTTGGTTTACAATGTTTCTTACACATTAAATTATATAACATTTATATTGACAATAGGGTATATATTTCAGATTGTCGACCAGCAGTCAGCACTAGAGATGCAAAACTTCTCAAAGAATTGCACAGTATAAGCTTCCCCATCAATTTAGTTTGGAAACGTGGTAGTAAAAATTTACCAAATTTCTTAAGTTCATCTTGAGCAAATGTGCAACAGCCAATGCCATGAAAACGTGTGACCAATGCAGGATACGCCAACTTCCACATTCTGGAATGTGCGATACCAAAAGCGTTGCATAAAACCAGTCTTAAGAATGAGGGAAGTAATTTTTGAGTAGCAAAAATTTGCACATTTCTTAGAAGTAGGCTTGTCAGCTATGGCTTAGTTTGTGGCTGCAGACACCTGGAAAGTAGTATTTTTGTACTTATTTGTTGCAACACAGAAGTAAGCTCTGTCTACGTGATAGAGGGTTAATATAATATTATTTAAATTGGTAACTTTTAGTCAAATATTATAATTTTTCAAAAATGTTAGCATGGAGGTGATGGAGGAAGGAAATCTTATGGACAGAGTACGGATCCTGCTGCAAAGAGATTCTGGATATTACCAACAACACCAACGAGTCCTTCAAGAAAATCTGTGCATTGGAGTAGTCGGAGGAGTTCTGGACTTCCCTTATTATGCGTCTTTTGCCGCTGTCAAAATGGTCTTGTGGTGGGAAGATGAGTATCTAGCAGCATTCAATAAGCCATCAGGTTTGCAAGGTAAACAAAGTAAGGACATAAATACGTATATTGATTTTATCAGTTGATAATTAGCTTTCCAAAATTAAAAATGCTATTCAAAATAATTAAACAATGTAAAATAAGAGAAAAAGGTTATAAAAGTAATGGGAAATGACGATGATATTTTTTTCATATGATAAAAATAAAATTGTAAATTTATTTTGGTAAATATATTACCTCAAATCTGTACTTATTTTGAGATACTACATTTCTTAAATAACGTCACAAAACAAGTTATGGCTGCGGTCTCACAAACTGTATCAATCGTTTTGATTCTCAATAGTTCAAAATAATAGTGATATATATTCTTATTATAGTGAAAATAAGAAGTCTTGAACTGAGTTGGACTTGCCCTAAGAAAGCCACGTTACTGAAATGTACAAATATATATTAAAACACACACAAGGTTAAACAAATGTATATATATAGAGAGAGAAAGAGAGGGAAGCATACACTTAATTAATCCTAGATATGTGATTTCAAGGCATGAAGTTGATTTGCATGTTTAAACATGAATAAAGTTCATCACCATTTGAAAAAAGTGTATTTTTTTAACTTTACTTGCCAGTTCACATGTGCTTGCAGGCCTGTGCGTGAACTTTATTAAACGAGTGAAGTACCAACCGTTGGCTCAGTGGGGATTCGAACCTTGAACCTTGCCCTCCGCAGTCCGAAGCCTTAGCCACTGAGCCACCGCGCCGGCAAATATTTTGTGTTTGGATATAAAATTGGTCCACATTTTTCAATGGGGTGGCTCTCTTGCAGCAAGCTAAACTCAACTAAGGTTGGGAGTAGTTAGCTCCTGAAATTTTGTGTCATAGAGATGGCTGTGTTTACAAACAAAAAGCAATAGAAATCCTCCAAGAAACATACAATGAAATAATCCTTTACGAGCAATTTTCTAACCGTAATAGATAGATATATTTATAGAGGTAGTACATATTATGATTTGACTGGTACTACCAAAGGGTAACACACTTTAATTTTAATATTATTAGTACTGTATTTTTGTAGTGTAGGGTCAGGAACACCCTTCAAAGCAAGATGTTTCTTTTAGATATACATAAATCCTTTTTCTTTTTAACCTTAGATCTACAATGACATGTAACCTGAATTGCATGTTTGAACATTGGTGCAATACAACTTAATACTGAATTAACATTGAAACATACTGATCAAGTCATGCATAACACTTCCAATCTAGATTTTTATATTAAAATCTCAAGTTTGTATATTTATCTCTGTAACTTTAATTTTACTGAAATGATTGTATTAAATTTGTGCAATGCCATTTTTAAATTGTTTGTCGAATATTTCTCAGATTGAATTTTTAAATGATGTAGTAATACATATTCTTGGATAATTAAATAATCAATTGATTTATTCCATGTGAAATCTTAGTTTTGTAAGAAATTCAATTATTCAATTTGTATGATTGCATAAGCTACTAGCATGTAAATACATATGTCAAGACTGAACTACAAGCATTTAACTCTTATCTCTGAATAACTGCAAATGTCATGAGTCACTTCTGCCAAAAGGCTCCGTTAGTGATAGTACTATCATTTATATGAAAGTAATTACTGTCTGAGCAACATATCAGACTCATTTGCCTAATTTAAACTCATTCTCATTTGATAAGAATTCAAGTAAACACAAATAAAAATAAATCTTTCTATATTGCGTATTTATATTTTGTAAAAAAAATTGATTTTAATTTATACAATATAAGAGTCATTACTCTTAAAATCAAGTATTTAAACTAAAGTTTAAATTTCAGTTGTAACTTTTGTCATTATTATTTGGGCAATTTTGAGAGTTCACCAAATGATTTTTGTTTTGAAGTGAAAGTTAAGCTTTTTTATTCAGTAAAGCCCAATGTTTAGTATTTAAATTTTCAAATAAATGTTTTTATACATACAATGAGTTTCCTTGATTAAAGATATAAATCTATTTCTGGTGACCAGAAATCTCCCAAAAGTGCAAGCAGAGTAGATCCCAAAAGTGCACTAGAGTAAATCCTTCTAGTGATTTCCAGATTTACTCTTATGACAGACAGACAAAGATTACTTATGTAATTAATTTTATAGGAATTTGTTTTAAAATAATAGACCAGGAAAACATTTAAATCAAAAGTCATATAGTTTATAAAACATTGTTAATAAATATTTTAAAACTAATATTTAGATAAGTACTAATGAACAGTATTTTTTTTTAATTCCCTGATCAATTAGTGAAGATGCTTTAAAAAGATATGTTTTTGTCCAAAGGCGGGGTGGTGGAAGAAAATACGGGAGAACGAGGGTGTGGAGGTGTAGCCAAGACGACAGCACCTTCCACGATGGTTGGCCAGGTGCGGGAGTGTGGCACACAGCTACTGGAACACCTACACACTCTGAGCCAAGAGGCACTTGACCATGCAGATCTACAGGTTCTGACTGGCACTCTAGGTGCTGCAGCACTCCTCAAGAACTGTCTCTGGGTGTACAACCAGCATCTGAACAAGCTTGAGTCCAGGTAACGCCAGCAACTAAATAAAAGACGTGATTAATCCTAAATTGTGCTGGCATGAATACTGAATGTGGTATATTTCATGACTGAATTTATGATGGCTTTGAATACATCCAAGTGGCTGGTATCTTTTTGGATTTAAGAGACGCTTTGACACTATTAATCATAAGATTTTCTTCAGTAAATCATATCACTGTGAAGTGTGTATGTATGGCTGTAAAAAATGGAATGAACGTTATTAATTAGAAAGAGAGCAGTGATTAAATTTAATTCAATTGTATGGTGTTCTTTATTGAACAGTGCTGCTCTGCATTAACTGAACACATTAGGATCTGTCATCTATGTTAATAATCTGGTATAGATTTTGTTTTCTTTGTTTAGTCAGACTTTGAATACCTAATAAGTAAACAAATATGTAGTTCCTCAAACAAAAAACCACGCTCAGTTAAAAAGATTGTATGTTATATCTCTTTAGTAAATTTTTCATTCTTGTAAATTTGACTGTGGTTGCAGGTTTTTGGATATTAAAAAACTGAACTATGATGTTTGTGAGCGTAATTCCTTGGTTTACTTCAATAATGGGCACACTTAAATTCCACTACACGTGTATGGGTGGGTTAATTCCACTGTACGTGTATGGGTGGGTCAATTCCATTATATGTGTATGGGTGGGTCAATTCCACTGTACGTCTATGGGTGAGTCAATTCCACTCTACTTGTATGGGTGGGTCAATTTCATGTATGTGTATGGGTGGGTCAATACGTGTATGGGTGGGTCAATTCCACTGTATTTGTATGGGTGGGTTAATTCCACTGTACGTCTATGGGTGAGTCAATTCCACTCTACTTGTATGGGTGGGTCAATTCCACTCTACTTGTATGGGTGGGTCAATTCCACTGTATTTATTTGGGTGGGTTAATTCCACTGTACATGTATGGGTGGGTCAATTCCACTCTACTTGTGTGGGTAGGTTAATTCCACTGTGTACGTGTATGGGTGGGTCAGTTCCACTGTACATGTATGGGTGGGTCAATTCCACTGTACGTGTATGGGTGGGTCAATTTCACTCTACTTGTGTGGGTAGGTTAATTCCACTGTGTACGTGTATGGGTGGGTCAATTCCACTCTACTTGTATGGGTGGGTCAATTCCACTCTACTTGTATGGGTGGGTAAATTCCACTTTATTTATTTGGGTGGGTTAATTCCACTGTGTACGTGTATGGGTGGGTTAATTCCACTGTACATGTATGGTTGGGTCAATTCCACTCTACTTGTGTGGGTAGGTTAATTCCACTGTGTACGTGTATGGGTGGGTCAATTCACTCTACTTGTGTGGGTAGGTTAATTCCACTGAACGTGTGTAATGTAATGCCAATGAAATGAAATATTTGCATTTTCATAAATCCAAGACCTTTTATCTGTCTTGTTGATTTTATCATATTTTGATCAAGTAATTTATAGATTTAGCTATATAAATTTTTAGATGTTATTTCAAATATGTTTGTGCGTGATGACTAAGCAAACTTTTCTATCATAGTGACAATAATTATGTATAGATGACAATTTTGCTACTAATAATTTTTTTCCGTGTAGCCTATCATTGTTAGCTACTTTCAAACATTTCCAAGAGATGTCAGAATCATTGGCAGAGAGGTTGCTTGACCTTCACTGTCGGCTGATCTCACTATATGTGCTACAAGATGCCGACTGTCTCAACTGGGAACAGCAGCAACCGTTCTTTGAGTCAGAGCGAGGCTCTTTTGTCATTCAGATGTGGTGGTTGTACATGCAAGGTAATTAATGTCATGGATTTGATAATTATCGTTCAAAACCTGGAAGTACAATTTTTACTTAGTCGGAAATGGTATTCTTTATTGTAAAAATATTGGGACTGTGCTGTAACCCCTTTGGGGCTAGGTTCTGTTCACACTTATCTTAACACCAACATGGCATCTGCTGTATAGTTATTACCATCAACTTGGGCACTACTAGAGAAGTCTGGAGTGTCTGTGTTGGATGATTGTGTGGATTCAAGAGAGGGCTGATGATTGGACTTAACAGTTGCCAATAAGTTGTGCCAATAACTTTTTATTGAAGTGAAATTAGAGGGGAAAATTGTCCTTTCTTACTTTTAACCTTTTGAAACTAACAAATTAAAACCAATATTTTAAAACTTAAAGAAATATTCTGAGGAGTTAATATATTTTGCTTGGTTACTCAAAGAAAATTAAATGTATGCTAATCAATCTAATAATTAATCCATTCTAGAAGCCAAACTAGGCCCCAGTAATCACAGCCATTTGGCTGAGAAAATATCTCTTGAGCTATTACTACATGATTCAAATTCCATGCTAAGATGTAGGTCCGTTAGTTGTTCTTCCTATTATGCTATTAATAAATCAGTCTTTCAAATGAATAGTTAACTTTAGTTAGTAACATGACCTACACTGATCACACTTGTCAACTGTTTGCCATATTTTAACAGTCAGGTCTTATTAATAAATAAAAACTAAAAATATAGTCCTAAAAGGAGGAGGGCGGGCTAACTGTGTAGTTGGAAAGTCTTATGAGATATGATCATACTCATTCTTAGATCTATCTATGGCAGTAGAAATAACTTCTCTGCAACCAGGCAATTACTAGAGTATCATCACCTATCACACAAACAGAACATAAACCAAAGGTAATCAGCTTAGTTCTAGACAGACCACTCATCCTGAGAGTAAAGCTTATCAAAAGTTGAAAAAATTAATTATATAGCAAGCTTTAAGTTACTAAAAGCTCTGGAATGCCTACAGGCAGACCTACATGAGGCCTTTGTTCTTTATCAATAAGGAAATGTTCATATTTGTTGTAGTCAACTGAATTATAGTCATTGTAGGAATCACAGGTCTACTAATAGACTAATAAGTAAATCTAACAAATAGGAAACAAAGATTTACTCATTTAATTAACCACTGAACCTGAATTTTGATTTGGTTAACAAGAAAATAGCATTACTTAAGTAAATTTATCTTTTGAAGTCTATTTTATTTCCAATCCACAAATGTAATAACTATTTCCTTTGTAGGATTTAGTCTAATTGTTCAGAAAGACCTTTGAAACATAATAAATAAGCTGTTAAGAAGCCTGATGGGCAAGTGGTTGTCGCAAACACTATAACTACGTAATGGTTCTTTTCAACTACCATTAAGCCGTTACTAAAAATATTTTTTTCAACGCATATTTAATATAGTTTTAGACGTAATTTTTCTATGCTTCTCCCGATATTATAGAGTGAGTAGATGGTTGTTGTTTGTATGTATTATATTGAGATATCACATTGACTAGGCTCTCAAAAGTTTGCCCATCCAAAGTTTTTCTCATGGACTACTATGGGCTCATTTATTCCCATCTGTTACGAAATAGGGGAGGCTGCGCAAATGTAAAGTTCTACAGGCTGTTTAGGCTTCAGAAGGGAGCGGTACGAGCAATCTCAAGTCTAAATCACAGAGAGTTGCATAAGCTTGCATTTATCAATTTTTGCCTGTTGACATTACCCTGCCTCTATATACTGTATACTTGAGACAACCACTTACTGTCTGTTAAAATCTACACTAAGGGGACAAGACATACATACATATGAAACTTTAGGCAGAAGTAATTATCACACTGGCCAAACTGTATGTTGAATTTGAACACTTACCCTCACAAGCAGGTGTAGTTTTTGTCAACAACCTCCCGTACTCGATGAGAAATGTAAAAGACATGGGCAAATTCAAAAGCCAACTGGTGCTACTCAGCCTCCAAAGCTTTCTACTCTGTAGGAGAGTTCACTGGGAGTAGTCACTAGGAGAGTTAAAAACTATGATCGGTCTGGCTGGAGTTAAACACTGGCTGGAGGGAATGTATGGACAAACCTCTTTGTATGTCTGAAAGTATATATTGCAATTTTAAACTTTTTAAATGCCCATATTATGTTTAGTATAGTGATGCATTGTATGCAACTGTTGTTTTTACCATAATAAAGGATATTTTGATCTGATTTTATATTTGGAAAACAGATTATCAATATTTGACAACAATGGAACAACTGGTTCTAGAACAGCTGTACATCGTATGTACATGATTTGTATTTTCTCAGTGTAATTTTTTGTTTACGTTAATATTGTTTATATATGTTATATTTTCTAAATGTGAATACATTTAGAACTAATTGGCTGTTTCAGAATGTTTGTAATGTAAATATAAACATTTCTCAAGGTAGCGCAGACTTGTAAAAAGTCTGGTCTTGACTTTTTTTTCAGAGGGTTCAAAATAAAGAAATCCTCTTTCCTTTTATATGTACATATTCTGCATGATTTTACAAATAAAATTATGTATATCAAGTTATAATTATAATATTTTCAATATTTTACATTAATTTTTTAATTTATGCTTACACAAGTGGCAAAAATGACCTAACATTACAGAAATACACAGTGAACAGTGAGAGGGTTAATGGATTGATAACACTTACCGAAATTTGGAAATGATTATATGGTTTTTCTTCTAACGTTACTCTGATACCTTGAGGAAGAAGATTTGTAATTTTGGACTGTTACAGTGCTGAAAACTTGTATATTACTAATCAGCAATTTCTAAATTTTATTCTGTATACTGTCCGTAAAACTGCTTAAGTTTAAATATACCATTGAAAAACATAATGAATACAATTATAACACTGAACCTAACAATTAGTTTTTGTATTCTAGGTACTCGTTCAGACTTATGGAGTACAGTTCCTCCGAAAACAGCTCAGAGGGTGCTAGCGGGCATGTTGAATGAATCACTCACAATCCTCACCGTCAGATATACTCAGGTAGATCAGCAGAGTTTAGGTAGGGGGATGTTAAGGACAGTATTTTGCCAATAATAAAAAATATAACTCATTTCCTGATTTGGACAAATAAACATTTGCTCAGATAAAACTTGTTTGGCTGGGAAAAAAGGATTAGCACAACTATTGTATGGTTTTCTATTGGAAAATGTGATATCCTTAAAGAAAGGCTGTTATGATTTTTGTTTTTCAAATTGAGAATTTAACTCACCTATTGACAATGAGAATTTTTTAAATTTATGTAATCTACATGGCACTTTTTTATTAGCTGCATAAGACCATAGATATTCTAGTGATCTAGGGCTATTATAGTTCAAGAATCCTTGATATCTAAATCTCTCAAAAACATGCAAGTAATAACAAACTTTCAACTGCCCCATTGCTAAAAATACACGTACATCACCATTTTAGGTGGCCGAGCAGTCTAAGACGTCAGAACTTAGAGATTATGCAAGTTCAAATCTGGCCTAAACGAACAGTATTTTTCAATAATATTGATCTTGTACTTTACTGGTTTGAAATGAAATGAAATACATCTTTATTTAACCAGGCGAAGTTGGGACTAAAAAATCCCTTCTTCCACTTAACCTGATACAAAAATAATTGCAATTATAACAATTTTGTTTTTAAATATAGTAATTACAACTGAATAAAAGTAACAATAACTAATATAATACAAAAATAATTAACTATCTTAAAGTAAATAATATTAATAATCATAGTGAAATGATGTATGTAATTACAAGTATGAAATAAATTAACAGACTTAGAAATAAAAATAAAATTATGAACTTCCACTTACACCCTCACACACACTCTCTTCAACTGGACCACACGCTCATTCACACATTTATTAACTTAGTAGCAAATTATAAAAACTAAAACACCCCTTACAAACCACATTCATACGTATCCTCCAGATGCTTGCCAAACACTACCGGCCATCATCGGACCCGCATGAGAGAGGCTTTTACCTCCGCCCTGAAGCGATGATAGTTATTAATGTTCCTCAACCATCTGGAAGGGAATTCCACAGATGGCAAGAATTTACAGTAAACCATTTATTAAATATTGAAGTTCTATGAGTAGGAATACAAAGAAGTGAAGCACCCCTGCGTGTTTTCCGGGCACTAGCATGAGATAAAAAATTGAAGTTATCATACAGATATTTAGGAGACTTCGTTTGTAATACATTATGTAAGAAAGAAATGGTGTGAAATTCATAGAGCCCCTTAATTTTTAGTAAAGAAAGTTGATCATAGAATTGGGTTACATGATCTCTTCTTGAAAGATGAAATATGTATCTGATGCAGTAATTTTGTGCACGTTGAAGTCTCTCAGAGAGCTCGCCAGACATGTCATTAATCACAACGTCACAATAATTAAAGTGAGTGAGAACTAGAGCCCTTACTAGCAACACTTTGACATTCAGTGGTAGATAAAGTGCAAACCGTTTCAAATTGTTTATGCCTGCAAACACTCTGTTACAAATTTCAGTTACCTGTTTAGCCCATCCCAAGGTCCTAGTTATAGGAAGTCCAAGTTTACGTACCTTGTCACTGTATTCAAGTGCCTGGTTGTTGAGAATAAGTTTCGGGATGTAATTGAAGTTAAGTTTGTTAAGAAGTTTGCTGTAACCAATTATTATGACTTGGGTTTTATTTTCATTCAGTTTCAATCCATGGCAGAGAGCCCAAGAGCTAATAGCTTGTATGTCGGAATTCATAAGAAATACACATCTGACCAAGTCAGTAATTGAAAAGTGGTGATATATCTGCAAGTCATCTGCGTACAAGTGAAATTTAGAGTTTAAAATTACATTAATTATGACATTGATATAAAGAGAGAAGAAAAGTGGCCCTAGCACTGTACCCTGAGGTACACCTCTAGTAACAGATCTCCAGTGTGAAGCACCATTACCAGCTTTCACACACTGTCTACGGTCAGATAGATATGACCTCACCCAGTCAACACAAGCATAAGAAAATCCACTCCTCTTCAACTTAAGTAAGAGAAGAGGGTGAACAACACAGTCGAAGGCCTTAGAAAAATCAAATAAAGTTAAGGGTGTCAATTGCCTACTGTCCATGGCACGACGAATATCGTCAGTTATTTTTAGAAGTGCAGATGTGGTACTGTGTTGTGGTCTGAATCCAGATTGAAAATTGGACAGGATATTGTTACGTTCTATAAATGATGATAGTTGCTCATGTACCACTCTTTCAAGGCACTTGGACAATGCTGGGAGGATATTAATAGGTCTGAAATCAGTAGGTGACAGGGGAGAGGAGCATTTATGAAGTGGGAGTACAATAGCACTTTCCAAATGTTTGGAAAAGTGGAAGACATGAGAGACCTATTAAAAATCAAAGTAATTATAGGGAGTGTGACAGGCAAAGTATCTTTGATAAATTTAATAGGAATATTATCGGACCCGACTGCATTAATTGTAGTTCTCATGACTGCTCTACACACATCAGCCTCCGTTACAGATGAAAAGGAAAACTGCTCCTCAAAATGAGGTAAGGGCAATCTATGAAGTTGGTCGATATAAGTAGGAACTCCTGTCTGGTCCACTGGTATATTTACGAAATAATCATTGGTGGTATTGAGATCGATGTTGATAGATTTTTCAACCATGGATTTACCAAGTCCCATTTCTTTGACTTTGGACCATAATTTTCTAGATGATTGGTGGAGACCAGAAAACGATCTAGAGTAGTACCTAGCTTTTGCATTACGTATGTTGTTGAGTACTATTTCTAAGACGTTTATAGGATAGCCAGTCCTCAGGTAACTTTGAGTGTTTCACTCTTGTAAACGATAGATCTCTTGCTTTTTTAAGGCTATCATCAGTAAGCTAAGGAGCAGGCTTCTTTGTAACTTTTTTCGTAATCAAAGAAACATGCTTGTCATACAAGGTAATTAAGATGTTATTAATTGCCTGTACCATAGTATCAACGTCAGGGGAAAAAAGTACATGGTCCCACTTAGTAACATGCAAATCGAAAAGAAATTCTTTAAAATCTATGGCTTTATAATTTCTATGTTGAATATATTTGGGTTGTGATTTAAGACAGTCCATAGTAGTGGAGGAAAGAATTAATTTCGTTAAGGGGTCTTAAGGTGTCAGAGACTGCTTTATGTACTGTTTCTTCAATTTTATTGGACAACTTAGTAACTAGGTTGTCAAAAACGTCACCGTCTTTGGTAAGAATGTTTTTCAAACACTACTCAATGAAAGCAGAGTTGACCGCAGATGGCATTGTTGGGCAGTGGGCAGTCCTTATCAGAGACGCTTGAGAAATGCGATAACGGTCACTCCGATTTTTGCTTATCAACAAGCTTGCCTCTTGTCCTACCAGCCGGTGGCGAATTAAACATGAAATTGCACTTACTAAAATGCATTTTTTACCGTCAGGTGAAAAGTAAATAGCAAATGAAATTTACAAGTTTATTGAAAATACAGTTACCTTCAGTTATATCGCAAACCACACACTAAAATATGCAGTCAAGAAAGCACGAGCCGATCTACAAGCGTGACCTCTACTCACAACTCATCCCCTCTACTCCCACTAGATTAGTTAACCCTCGATCCGGGCAAGTTCGCATTTGCTAACTGTTTTGGCGTTGCTAAAACGCGCAAGTTCGCAATTGCGAACTTCACGCCACGCTTCGCTAAACAGCTCATAGAATGCGCATATGACAAGCTACGGCAATGATTTTGATCTATTCGGAAACTACGTTAAACATCGAATAATTCTGTATAACTTAATAGTCGGTTTTAAATTGATAATTTACACGGCTTTGTGAAAGTAGCTATTGAATTCATGTTGTCGCCATATTGGACGCTTTGTACGATTCGTTGTTTGTTTGCACTCACGGTAAATACTTGGTTTTTCTGCTGTAATTATCTGTTATAAATCAGGATAAGATTTCAGGTCGTATATTATTTTATAGAGCATGTTTCTAGCTAAATTTTAGTATATAAATGAACTTTGTAGTGTTTATAGAAAATTTATAAAATATTTTTTAATGTTGCTGTTACCGTGGCAACAAATTTTTAGGTTTTTGTATTGAATCCGTTTATAAATTTATAAGACATATTGTATACTTCTAAACTTATATAATGTATATATTTTCTGAAACTAGATAAAATTTAGGACATTTTTGCTATCTCACATTTAAAAATTTACTATCACAACATTGTATCCAATGGGTACCCCCACCCCTTTCGCGACTTATGAAAAAAAAATGTCCAAAGTAACGTACCATAAAAAAATCAAAAATATCTTTAGGTTAAGTTTTTATACATTATCTGGTAGCCTACATTCTTGAGATAATTTTTATACCATAAACAAGTTGTTTTATTACAATTTACTTATTTTTATGAATTTTATAAAAACATCTTACAAATTGGCCAAAAATCGCGACCCAATACTGAAAAATATAGTGACCAGATCGAGGGTTAAGGGGTTTGCCCCTTAACTCAGAATAAATTCTTCGCACTGATCAATAGTCTTTAGGGAATAATCAGAGTAAGGTTAAGAAGGAGATTGGATCATTCTCTTATTGAAAAAGCGTGTGTTTGTTTATAGATCTAGTTTAATGCAGTCTTTTTTATCATGTTATGTACATTTACTTTAATCAATCAAAAATAACCTTTTATTATTCCTCATTGTAACTATGATTATTCCTATTATATCATTCTTAGTTGCCAACAGTTACAATATTTTGTACACTATTCAGCACTATTTTTACACTATATTTTTAAGTTCAGCTATTTTTATAGCTGAACTTAAAAATATACTTAAGTGGTATGTATATTTTATATATCCACCAATTGTAAATTTTATCTCCTTCGCCTAGCGTTTCTTGCTATCAACTAAATCTAGAATCATCAGTACCTTTTGGTTAACATCAGTTTGTGTAATATTCATTCTGTTGTAGTCATTTCAAGCTTCTATTTTATATTTTATTTGAGATATGAGACACAGACTTGATTTAAAACTGATGTTATTTAAAAACTGCTTATCATACTGCTCTGAAATTAATTTTTTTGTAATAACAGTTATTTTGGCAGATCAATTTGTCAAAATTACTGTTATAGTTATCACAGTCAATTAGGGTTGTATGTGCACAATGTAAAATGTTACAAATAATATTCCCTAGAAGAACGTTGTTTACATTACAACTGAAAATACAATAATGCTTAAAAACACATGTTAAAATTAATCGTATTTTAAAACTATACTGGTAGAAGCCCCCCTCCTATCTACCAGTACTGACAACACTAAAGTAATTTTTATGGTTTTAAGATGTAGATTGTAGATTAAATAGAAACAATCCAAGCAGAATGATGAAATATACCAGCTTAAGCAGATCAGACTTTCACCATTATAATCTGCTTTATATTTTACAACCAAATAAGGAACAGTAAAAAATTATTGTAATCTACTCATTCTACTGTATTTAAACGAAAATGTTATATATTGGAATTGAAATTCACTAATATTTGTTCGTTTTGTGGAGACAAGTGTATTTCAATCCTATTATGCATTTTAATACTAAAAAGCAAAGTTTGGTTAACTTTGACATTGCTTTCTTATTAGAGTATTTTGTTTAAGTTTAATACTGAATTTTACAATATGCAATGTACAAATTAACAACACATCATCCACTACAGGCTCGAGCAAGCTGCGGGAGGGCATTGCTATTGGTCACTGATGTCAGTAACTTGCTGCTCTGTGTGCGTCAGATTCTACCGTCCATTTGTACATCAGCTCCGGAACTTACGGGTGTCTCTGCTTTGTCACATGTAATTATTGCATATATTTTATTTTATAAGCCTGTGATTTTTGATTAATATTAATCTGTTGGATAGATTACAAGGACTTTCAGTTCCGATTTCACTTTCAGGAACAAAAACATCACACGGAATAAGACTTTGGAGTATTTAAACACAGAGCCAAACATGATAGTCCATTGCAGTGTGGGGTTTTTGGTCTTGTCCAACAATTTGTATAAACCAATCATTCATTCATTCATTATCAAGACGCCGATCGTCAACATATGGGCGAATGTAAGGAGTAGTATTGTTACTAACGAAGGTCAACTGTTTCTCAGAAAGAGCTATTTATTAATAGCCAAATAGTTAGGGTCTACAGCTTTACTTGGAATCCGAACCACGTAGTGTTGGTCTAATTTTCAGCTAACTGACAAGCCTGACACTCAGTTTACTTCCCTACTCAACATCTGACCCTTGACTACCATCCAACATGAACACTCCAGACTTCTCTAGTAGTGTCCACGTCAATGGCAATCATTGAGCAGACACCATGTAGGTGGACTGAGTATAGAACCAAGAGCCTACAATCTCCTCAAAACTTTGTCCCTAAGTTGCTGGGTTACAGAACTGTGCCACCAGTGCCGACTTTTGTGAACTGAAAACGTTACAATCTATAAAATTGCATCTTTATAAATTCTTAAAAACTGAGCAACAGCATGATGACTCAACTGGCAGTTTTCTCAGATTAAATGTTTTGTCTACTCTTGTACTAAGACTCTAATTAGGATTTTTCCAATTTTTGTCAGTTTTTATCACTTTTTAATATTGATTGTTAGTTAACATAACTCATTTTCCATTTATCTAATATCTATATAGCCGCACGTGTAACTCACTGACTCACTCACTCACTCACGTATACAAATTCTAACCCACTTCCAGATGAGCTAGAAACTTGAAATTTGGCACACTTGTAGCTTTTGCCGAGCAACCGACGGGAAAATTCAAAAAATTTAATTTTTTTTATTTTTAACCCTCAAAAAAAATCAAAATGGCGGACGGGAATTTTGAATTGTGTGCAGAGTTTTACTAACGGCTTAATTGTGGCCAAACCGTTGGTTGTAGAACAAATCTGATAGCATATTGCAGATTTGTAATTAAATGTCCTATAATTTTGGTCAGACAACATTTTTTTGTATTTTTGATAATAACTACGCAAAAAATCGTTAATTTTCGCATTTCGTTCAAAAAATTTTATTTTTGTTTTATTTTTCGTATTTTACTGCATTATAACGATAATTTAAGAACTTAAACCCCTACACACTACTTAATTTTACTAATTTGGTATCAAAACTACTATTAAATTCGATTTTGCACTGTCCATAACCTAGAAAAAATCCAAAATGGCTGACGTGAAAACGTTTATCTTTCTGCAGAGTTGAGGTTTTTGTTTTACTGAAACTTTAATTTTTAGTTTACTTAACACCAAATGATATATTCAAATTGACAATAAAATTCTGCACATTAAGTGTCATGTATGTTTTTGTGCTATATAAAATAGTTTCCTCAGAAAAAGTCGGTAAACTTTAGTTCTTTCGAAAACACGTGATTTTTTTGAATAGTTCCTCCCATTTAAGCATGATTTAAAGGAGCTAAAAACTTAAAACCCTACACGTTATTTACGTATAGAACTTTGCTATCAAACTGCTATAAACTTAGATTTTTCACTTTTTATAACCTAAAAAAAATTTCAAAATGGCTTACGTGAAATTGCTGTACTGTTTGCAGACTTGAAGTTTTTATTTTACTGAAGCTGTAACATTTAGTTTAGATAGCATCTAATGAAATTTTCAACCTAAAATTTAGATGTTGTACAAAAAATGTAATGTACATACAAAAATCTATGTACCACAAAAGGTACATACTATAGTTTCCTCGCAAAAAGTCAGTAAAGTTAAGTTTTGTCGAAAACAAGTGATTTTTTTGAAGAGATCATCCTATTTAATCATGATTAAAAGAAGCCAGAAACCTACAACCTTACATACTATTTACCCTCACATTTCCTGTTACTAAAATGCTATAAAATTGTATTTTGCACTTTTCATAACCAAATAAAAATTCAAAATGGCTGACGAAAATACGCTTACCTATTTGCACAGTTGAGATTTTTGTTTTACAGAATCTGTAATAATTATTTGGATAACACCTAATGAAATATTCAAACTAACACTAAGATAATTTCTTATGATCATCTTAGATAAACCCCCCCCCCCCTCAGATCATATTGGAAGCCCCCTGTGATCAACGGATAATCACCCGTTATCATCTAAAATGGCGGACGGGAATTTTGAATTGCTAACAGTATACTTCAGATTTGTAATTAAATTTCCTACAATTTTGTTAAGAAGTAATTTTTTGGTATTTCTGATATTAACTATGCAAAAATCGTCAAATTTCACTTTTCGTTATTTTATTGCTGTATTATGATAATTTAAGACCCTAAAACCCGTACACACTGTTTAACTTTACTACTTTGTTACGAAAACTGCTATAAAATTTGATTTGTAATTTTTCATAACCTAGAAAAAATCAAAATGGTTCACTTGAAAACGCCGACCTGTATGCAGAGTTGAAGTTTTTTATACTGAAGCTGTAATATTTAGTTTGGACAACATCTAATAGAATATTTAAATTATTTACTTAAATGCTTTATATATAATACATTTCCTCACAAAAAGTAGGTAAAGTTGAGTTTTGTCAAAAATATGTTACTCACTTATTCACTTACGTATTAAAATTGTGTACAAAATGTTACGGACATTCAAACTATATATAAAAACCGTTTGTATTCATTTTTGTTGCCTAAAGGCCAATCATATTTTTACGCTGTATTTTCGGAATTTGTTTGTTGGTTTAGGCACCCTCCAGCGGCTGCGATAAACGTTTTTAGAACAGTTGGTAGAACGGTCCTCAGTCGATTGAAACAAGTCCCACCGAGGTTATATAAGGATGACGCCGCTTTTCATGCCTCAGTCTGCTGACACCCTACGGCCTCTACACGCTTGAATTACCTTCAGTACTGAACTGTTCAATTGTTTGGCTTTCTGCCCTATTGAAAACTGAATCGTTTTCACTGCATGGTGAGACGAATCTTCTATCATCGCTATTTTTCAACATAAACTCTAGGTTTATTCTCTTGTTTCTTTTATTTAATTCGTTTTTATTGTGATTAATAATCAATCACGAATTTCTTTTGATTGTTTTCGAGACTTAATACTATTTTTTTGTTTCAAATTTCTTCTTCTCCATTTACTTTAATTGTAATTTTACATTTTAACTCTCTACGATGGCTTCTCATCAACAGAATTTTTCTTTTGTGTTGCCGAGGGGTCCTTTCATCAGGGCAACAATGAACTCTTCACATGGAGTTGAAATGCTCAGTGTGTGGCTAATTCTGCTTGTGCCCTTGCAACATGATAATTCTACTAAATTACTATATTTAAATAAATCTAAATTTAAAAAATTCATCCAATGAATAAAAAGCGTTGTCAACCAAAATACTATTTAGTTGTCGTTTAAAAATATTAATATCTAAATTACGAAAATGCTCAGGCAATTTGTTAAACATTTTGATCTGCAGGTATTTATTGACTGTTAGCAAACTTTTGTAATCTAGGTCTAGTAATGACAAGGTCTTGCGACTGTCTGGTTGCATATCATGAATGGCGCTTCTGGAAGAGAATTCATTTAGATTTTCTTTAACATATAAAATGTTTTGAAAGATAAAAATGCTTTTAACTGTCAAAATAGAAAAAATGTCTGAATAAGGGCTTACAGCTTTCTCTTTTTGAAACCCCTGCCATAATACGCAATGCTTTTTTTTGCCATAGGAGAACCTGTGCCGCACCAGTACTATTTCCCCAAAACATATTTCCATACAGCAGGTGACAATGGAAGAAGCTGAAGTAGGCCATTAACTAACATTTTTTGAGAAACAGAGCCCTTCAATTTTCGAAGCAAATAGCAAGTACGGGATAATTTAGAGACTACGGATCCAGTATGGAATTCCCATGATAATGTCGATTCTAGGTAAATACCTAATAGTCGAATTGGATTCTGATGATCTCGTGAGGTCCTACTTAAGGTGAAATTTATGATTTCGGGTTTATCTTCATTAACTTCCAAACAATTGGCCTCAAACCATAATGCAGAATCCCTAATTGCCCTCTCAATACCTACTGCAACAGTTTCAAAATTTTTACCTGAAATTATAAAAGAGGTGTCATCTGCATACAGAATAGTTTTACAGATCATATTTTTGGGCAGATCATTTATGAATTTATGACGAAAAGAAAGGGCCCCAAAATGACCCTTGAGGGATTCCAGTGTATACTTCCCTGGCATTTGACGTTTGATTATCTAATACTACGATTTGCTGCCTTCCACAAATGTAAGTTTCAAAAATTTAAGAGCTTTATTTTGAACTCCATAGGTAGCTCAGTTTTTCCAAGAGAATTTATGAGGAACACTGTCAAAGGCCTTCTTCAAATCAACCATGGCTAATCCTAGATGCTCACCGGCCTCAAAAGATGTTCAAAATCCCTGTCACAATACACTCAAGAGCTTTGATCGTAGAGGATTGAGGAATAAAGCCAAACTGATTTTTAGTTAAAATACCATACTTGTCAAAATGCTGAAAAAGCTGAGATCTTGCACATAATTCCAATACCTTCGAAAACACTGGAACCATAGAAATGGGTCGGTAATTGTAAATGCTATTTCTATCTCCTTTTTTTATACACGGAATCATTTTAGAAACCTTAAGGCAATCTGGAAAATAACCTTGACTCAGTGAGAGATTTACCAAATAAGACAAGGGTTCTAGGACTGAAAGAAGCTATACACTTCAAAACATGATTTGATACACCGTAATATATCCTCACTTTTTGAGGAGGACAATGCCTTTATATGGAAGAGTCTTGGTGGATATTTTACGACAACTGCAATTGATACAATCCTTATGAGTGGTGATCGCATTTGCACAGCTCATTGTCTTTGATGAGGCTCCAATGGCGCACCGATTCATATTCAAGATCCTCGACCGGTCACTTCGAGATCTCATGAATACTAGTGTCCATTTGGAAATAAGATCTTTCTCTGCTCAGGGGACTTTAGGCAAATAGCACCCGTTGTTAAAAAAGCTCGCACATTGTGTGATATTGCTTGTGTTTCACTTCGAGCATCATACCTTTGGCAACTTTTTCAAGTGTTCTCCTTGACGACTCCACACAGAACGACTAGCTCCCTTGACTACTCCAAATTCCTCCTTGGAGTAGGCAGCGGAGCTATTCCATCCAAGATGTTTGGAGAAGGCCGTGATTGTGAGGACCTTATTCCTTTTCTTGGGCTAAGATATCTAACGACCATAACAGACTTGATCGGTGAGGCTTTTCCACCCCAAATTCTCTGTGACCCCGATCAATGTGCGAGAAGAGCGATACTTTCAACTATGAACGTGAACGTCAAAGAGATAAATGATCAAATCTTGAACTCGTTGGATGGCCAACTTCATGAGTTGATAAGTGCTGACACTATGGACAAGGAAAACGAAGATGATATGGTCGTGGATGTACAGCTATTACATCAAGCCACTGGCAAAGGCGTACCAGATCATGTCCTGCGACTTAAGGTTGGCTCCGTATGCCTTATCATGAGGAACTTGAATATTTCCGATGGACTCGTTAACGGCACTAAAGTCATTGTGACAGCGATTACCAAAGGGCTAATCACTGTCAAACTTTTCGGAGGCACGCAACCTTTCGGTATTCCTCGAATCACCTTTAGGTTTGCGTTGGCCAAAGGGTCGTCGATTCGTGTCTGTCGTCGACAATTTCCCCTCATGTTAGCGTACTCAATGACTGGCCACAAGAGCCAAGGCCAAACAATTGAGTACGTCGGAGTCGATCTTCGCACGGACTGCTTCACACATGGCCAGCTGTACGTCCTTCATAGCAGAGTTAGAAGCCCTACTCATATCGTAGTCCTTGTCCAACCTGGAAGAGTTGTTGAAAGGGTCGCCTACGCAAAAAACATTGTCGCCTTCTTCTATAACACTGATTGTGTCATTGGCAGTAAGCTAGGGGGTCTGCTTTAAAAAATTCCCCGTCATGAGTTGACAGAACCCGAAAATGTACTTTACCAGGCAGTAGGCAAGGGGGCCTGCCTAAAATAAAACTCCCAACATTTTAGCTATTGTAAATATGGTCTTTACGTTTGCCAGCCTCCCCGTGGCGAGACTGGATATACCATTCATTCACTGAACGAATGGTTAACTAACAGGCAAACACACATCCTATATTTAAATTAACCTTTCAAACAATACTTTTTGAGGATTTAAATATTTTTAAAAGGTGTAACTATATGGTCTCTATGTTTGCTGGCCTCCCCATGGCGAAACTGGGTGGACCATGCTTCAGTTGATTGAATGGTTAACTAACAGGCAACTGAAATCAGTTGATTGAATGGTTAACTAACAGGCAACTGAAATCAATTAATAACTTTAGTTTTTTTAATCGCTTACTTAATACTTTTAAAATCACTATTTCCGTATGTTTTGCCACTATTCCTGTTAAATAAATAACATTTTAACGGAAAATATTGTCAGCAGAGAAATTTTTATATTCAACGAATTGGCCTGAACACCAAGGGGGTTTGGGGGTGAAGCCACCAACGAGCGAAGCGAGTTCCATTATTAATCTGCTAAACTGCTCAAAACGAATGTGACAAACATTAATCACCAAAAATGGGTTTCTTTGATGAAATCCAATAAATTTCACAAGAATCTGTTGCTCTTGTAAAACATAAAATGTTTTATGACTATTATTTTGAGACAGGCTGTAGTTACACAGGCTTAGAAAAAAAACTACACCCCAACTGTGGCAGGAATGGAGAGGGTAGATTTCTTGTATCCCTGCAGTGTAGCCTTTTGTCTAACAAAAAAAATCAGTCTAATTTGCCATAAACTCATTATATTAGAACTTAAATAAAAATATAATCTTTAAACTCTAAAGTTAACTGTGATATTTACATGCATAAAATTAAGTCTTAATAAATTTGATATAAAGAGATGACAGTTGATTATTTACTTTTATGCATTAGCTTTCCTAAATTTGGTGTATTAGGTTGTATCAATTATTTTTTAACAATTCATAAAAAAAAAAAAAAAAAAAAAACAACTTTATCAACTCTGAAACAAAAAGTTTATTTAATGGAACTTTTCTGTTAATTAACTACCACTATTTTTGTTTGTTTCTGTTAATTTACTACTGCTTTATGAATATTTTATTGCTCTAAAAACTGTTCCCCACTCATGTTTATGTCAACTGCGAAATTTCTTATTTGCTTGGAATCTGATATCGCTGGCCTTATCTTATCGCTTACCAGAACTTAAACATGGAGAGCACATTCGGTGGCAAGTCAGTCATTGGATTTACCAACTTATGATCAACTTTAGTAGCCACCTAACTTAACCTGACCTAACCTAATCTAACCATAATCGCAGTAAAAAAGTAGTGGTAGTGAATTAATGGAAAAGGTCCGATTTAATATTTAGAAAATTTGAATTAAAACTTTATCTTTAAGTACAAATTCATAATCCTGTTTGTAAATAATTAATTCATGTAACTCGCAAAGAAATTTAAATAAAATTTTTATAATAGCTGCCAACAATATGTTGGCAGGCCTTTATAATTTCTCTAGATAATGTCCTCCTCTAGGTTAATCCCCTCATCAATTATATATTTTGATTACATATCATAAGTTCATATGAAAAGCACCTCTGCAATGAAAGTAAGATAGAATTTATCTCTACAAGATCACATATTTATTGAATAGCGAATGGCATAACTGATACTTATTGTTTACTATGTGCAGTACTTTGTATTAATTTGCTTGTTAACTTAACCACAATTTGAAATCCAATTTACATGTTTTTTTTACATAGTAAATTCTATTTTTATTTGTATAGTTTCAAGTCCTGTTAATAAATTCAACACTAAAGCGAGATTAATTTTCCAACATGACATCAAACATCACACGAATGGATCTCAAAATCAACTTTGTACACATGGTAAAGGATGACTGCCTAGCCAGTGGCCTGCACTGTTGTCTGTTACCACGGCTGAGCTGGCGACATTTGGACGTGGATTAGTCCATATATTACAGTTGATTTATGATTTAGATTCAACTGATTTATGGTTCAGCTGACATATGATTTAGATTCAGATCTATAATTCAGACGTGGACACTACTAGAGAAGTCTGAGGTGTCCATGTTGGATGGTAGTCAGGGTTCAGATGTTGTGTAGGGAAGAGAACTGAGTGTCAGACGCCAATTAGCTGAAAATCAGACCAACACTACATGGTTCGGATTTCACATAAAGCTGTAGGTCCCATAGTTGCCCTGAATATTGTGCTATTAATAAATAGTCCTTTCTGAGCTAAGTCGAACTCAGATAATAAACAATGACTACACTCGTCCATCTACACTCATCTCCCTCATTTGAAATCCATATTCGCCCATATCTTGACGATTGGCGTCTTAAGAATAATAAATAATTTATTTAGAAAAATATCCCAGTTGTTTAAATTACTGATGAAAGTAAGTATAAATACAATAGTAATATCAATAATGTCATTATAGTTTTACTTATGGTTATTTTTTTATGTGTGGGGAGAGATGATCTAACTTTAAGGGGCGAGGGGCTCTTACTCTAAGTAAACCGAATGTGGCTACACCATTGGTGTAGTCTTATATCTGATGTAACGTATTGCCCAAGTTACAGGAACTCCATTTCCATTGGAATTAAAACTCCATCATTTAAATATCTATTTCATAAATATTAATTGTTGGTTGTAGGTCGTTAGAGATGTTCATGCCAAATGCCACGCCCTACTACAATGTCTTATACTCAGAGGAAGTCCTCTTAGTCTCTTACACAAGGTACTATTTCTATGTCACATTGTCGTCTGTAAAATAAAAAATTTTATTTTTACTGTTTTTCATTCCCATAGCTCTATATAAAAATTAAAATAATTATGTGCTAAGACTTATTGTAAGTCAGAGTTAAAATGATTAATGAGAGCAGGTAGTAGTTCTCAGGGGGAGAGGGCACAGCTCTCTGTTGATGTATGGACTTTACATGATTTAAAGGTTGACTTTCAAACTAGCTTTGTGAGCATAGGGTGTGAAGCAGAGAATTGGTGTCCATTGTGAATTGTAGGTTACTTAGTTCCTAAGTATGGCATTAAAATTTAACTTCCTTGAATTTTGTTTGTAACTGTTTTGAAAATAAAACTGTTAATAGTTACAATTGTTATAATTTAAAATAAAATCCTAAAATATTATTTTATAGTTAAATAAAATACAACTTTGGGGTGTTGTTTTTAGCTTGACGATTTTATCCTAAGGTGTGTGGTTTATAAAACTAGTGACTAGTTCTCAACAATGGTTGTTATTTGTTAATTAATGTCAAGTACTTCTCTGACTGAAGGGGCTTTGTAGGTTTGCCACTTAGGAGGGGTTTTTAAAATGTTTTCTCTATCTAAAAAGTGTTGCATGTAAAATTTATGAAATATTTAGGGTGTCTGCATACTTAATAACTCTATTTAAAAAATCTATATAATGTATCTATTAAATTCTTTTGATTGTTTCTTCTGAATGTTGATATTTTCTTTTATCTCTAAATGTTTACAAAAGGAACCTCTAATCTAGAAGTTGCCATAAAAGCCCTTTTTTGTCTTAAAGCTACATTAAGATAAAATGAAATAACTACCATGTAAGTTAGTTTAGTTTATTTTTACTAATAAGAAAATTAATTTTAATAGTGTGGTTGTGATCAGCCTGGACAAGAAAGACACATATTTTTATTTTATTTACAGCATTTACATTAATACTTGTTTAGCAAAATAAAAAAAATGTAAACAATTAGTAAACGAGAAAATAAATAATTTATTCACTAGTTACAAGTAATCACATGTTTTACACAAGTTTAAACAATGATTTAGTGACATCACTTACTTTTTACCAAGGTTGTTGAGCAATAAGCCATGCCTGAAGTGGCTTTGTAGGGTTGCCACTTAAGATGTTATGTTACAAGTAATCATAGGTTTTAGTTAAAAACAAAGTATTAATAAACAAATTTTGTTTTCAGGTTTACTACATCGGAAATAATTTATGTTTTTTTTTTTTTTTTTTTTTTTTTTTTAATTTTAGTGGAAGTCTACCTACTATATCATAGGTTACAGTATTTAGATATGATTTAAATTAGTACTTGAAAAACACAGAATGTACCAAGGCGAATCCTCGTGTAACCCTTCACGAAATGATGTAATAAATCCAACATCCATGCCTACCCTATTAATCACAGGTGCTCCACAAATGACATGATACAATATGTTATTGGATACTTATTTAGTAAAGTGTCTTTGCAGGTTTTCCACAAAGGATGGAAAGATATACCATGCTTTTCTCCCATGCCTCCGTCCTGCATAGCTCCTTGGATCAGTGTCACATCTCCAGAGAAGCTTGTGTTGGGATCATCTGTCATTGGGAAACTGGAATCCATATCCCTGGAACTGAGTGTTATTCTAGCCCAGCCCCAGTCATCCTGGCACCTGCTCCTCAAGGTAAACAACTCATTGTCCATCTGTCTATTCATATTCATAAAATATATCAAGCTAAAATCTAGGACTCTTAATTTGTTTAAAGATGGATTTTTATGTAAAGGATAAAAGAACGATAAATAGCCTTTTTTCACAAAAAAAAAAAAAAAAAAAAAAATAGTTATTACATTATATGTGAATAATGTGACTCCTATAAAATTATGCTTAGTTTAATAATATTTATAAAAAATGTATATGTTGAGAAAAAAACCGAGGACGATCTAGGCAAAAATGTAAATGCTTGTTCAACATCAAAAAAAGGGCATCGTGTCCTTCAGTATTCCATAGGTTATTTCTCATGTAGATTTTATATTTTTTCTTTGATACTGTAAAAGTAAAAATAGATCTCTACTTTTAGATATTCATCAATAAAATAAAAAATGTAAATTAACTTTAACAAATTAAATTTCCTAAGTTTTATTTGACCAGGTCCTAATGATGAACGAATGTTGGGTTGCAAACAAAATCTTGTTGCACATTTGTGAAAACCCATCATCTATTGGTTCATCAAATGAAGAAGAATTGAAATGTAAAGGTAAGTTTGGTATATTATTGAACTGCACCACAGCATTATATGTCCAACACAACCTCCTTAATTAATTAATCGTAGTGGCTTAGAAAATACAGTTTGCAGATTTTGCTATCGATGCCTACTGAGCACAAGCCGATATCATGTGTACTCATTGAATTTTGGTGCAAATGCATCATAGTACTCCATTTTAATAACATTTCCAACATTTTATTCTATTTTGACAGCATTTTAAAACACATGAAATAAGAAATTATAAAAGTGTTTCATAATTATAACATGAAAATTATTTGTGGTAAGAATGTTGGTAAAAATTGTTTTTACTGATTGGTTAAAGCCCAGTTTCATAAAATATAGGTTCTCAAATTGATCTCAATCAGAGTAATAACAAACTAGGGGACACCTCTGCACGCTTCAACCCCATCACTCGCTGTGCTCTTTACACCTTGGCCTGTGTGACTACAAATAATAGCAGGTTAACTGTATAATGTTAAATAACAATATTACATTTATTTACAGTATTTAACTCACATTAATTGAGTTGCTACCTATATATTACAATAAACATCCAGTGATATTACTTAGCCTATTTCAAATGTGTTTATTTTGTTTAGCAGCTGAAGATTAATTAATTTAATAACTGCATTAGATTACCATTGAGACCTTCAAGTCCATTAGAGTGGAGCCCTACAATCAAATGTGAATAAAACCATGCTTACAACCTTCCCTGGTTTAACATTATGAAAGATCTAACCTTCTCAATATTATAAACACTATTTTTTACATTCCAACAGCTGTTAAACTATTTTGGATATCATTATTTGCATTTGAACAGCTGTTACTTTTCGATTCATTTAAATCTCTCTTTTTGTGTTATTATAATGGCTGAAAAACGTACTTTGAGGGCTTCCCACACCCTTCAGGGTGATAAGATTGAAAATTAAGGTCTTATTGTATAACTAACAACAAAGGCTAATGTTTTGACACTTCAACCGCTTAAATTGGTCAAGAAATAAGAGTGAAGTTACATTGACAAAAAACAGTTTCACATATTATATATAAGGAATCAGTTTATAACCACCAACTGTTCATTTGTCATTGTGCTATTAATTAATCTTAGTACCAGAACTTTAGCTGTACGTTATATTATATGTTTCTGTACTGCCACACCTTTGCACCTTTTCGCTCTCAACCTTTTTTAATTTATCATCATGATTTATACACCGACGGAAACAGAAGAGTTTTTGTTTATTTGTTGTGAGCAAAATTATACCAAACATAAATAAATTTATACCTTTTATGAATTTTTGAAAATGTGTTTCTAGATGCGCAAAAAATCACTCGGTGATAAGAAATAATCTAATAGCCAGTTGAAGGATTAACCCTGGAATGGTAAGCAGTCGTAAATTTTACGACTCACTTTAAATAATTTTCGATAATTACGTCATTTATGCGTTGGCAACCCTGTCCATCCAGGAGATCTCATCCCTACGCCTGCCAAGGTCAGTGTCGTCTTGACAGCCGTCCCCTGCACATCGTTTGTGATATATTGAGGGTTAGTCGTAAGATATACGAGTGCTTACCAACAAAGTTACTTTATACGTGTTGTTTCAAATATTGTTTTACGTTTGTTTATTTTATTTTATTTTTATTTACTTGCTTCATTACATGTGTTTATGTGTTACATAAATGTGTGTAACATATATGTTAACATATATGTGTTACATATCATTATTTTCAAGCTAATTTTGCGTTATTGTTTTGTGTAAATAGTTATAGATGTTGTACATGTGTAAATAGTTAATATTCTTTATGTGTAAGTGTGTAAATATTTGTGATCTCTGATTTCTATGATCTCTGAAATCTTAAAAAAAGAGACTGTTCCAGATCATCCACCCATCAACAATACAAGAACAACTTGTAAAATATGTCCCACTAAGAAGAGGAGGATGACAACCAATCATTGCATTCACTGTCGTCAAGCTTACTGTAATGAGCACCGAGGAAATGTTTGCTGTAAATGCACTGATCATGACTAAAATTATGACATTGAGATCTCAGACAATATAATAATGTTGGATATATAATATTTTTTTTCAATATCTCTCTACTATAGCCTTTTGATTTTTAAAGTTAATTGTTTTAAATATCATCTCAATTTAAGAAAATTTTTTTTTTCTTTTTAAGTCGTAAAAGTGTATGTTCTTATTTTTTCAATAATTTCATATTATTAAAATAAAAATTATTCAAAATGAGCATTGTGAAACTGTTTTTCATTATAATAAATAGTTAAAACAATTTTTTGTAGTTGTTTATTATTTGACTTCCTTACATAAAAAAGTTTTGCTAAAACATCGTAAAATTTACGAATGCTTACCAATAGTGTGATTTTAAATAAGCTTACCATTCTAGGGTTAATAACTATTCAAAAGGAATGTCTACCTTAGTCAATGTAATGACTGCATTCACTCATCACACTCTTTTGAAATCCATGTTCCTCCATACCTTGATATAGGGTTACAAAGGTGTCTGTAAAAATTCTTGTATCAACTTGATCCTAAATTTTGATTGAAGATTGCAACTTTTTAAATCAAGTGGAAAGATACTTAGTCCTGTCCTAAGAAAACGCTTTATCCTTCTGACCACATCAGACACTTATTTCTTCTATTGAATGTACAATTTTATCATCATTTTTCAAATAGAAATGCTTTAGTGATTTTGTAATTTTTCATCTTATGATTTCAGGGTTTTTGTGTAGTGGAGATTGTTACTTGCCAGAAACAACTGTGGAAGAAGCTTTAGTACATATTGTGACAACTGTTGGCAGTTCAGTAGACGTGGCAAATACTTTGCTACCTTTCTTGGAAGTAAATCCAAAATGGGCTGATTGCCTGGATAAAAAACAAGTAAGGTTTGAATTTAAAATTATATTTATATTAAAATGAGAATTTTTCTGTGAGCAAAATCCGTTGTCTCTATTGGAAGGCGTTAGCTGTGACGTAAGTGTTACAAATACTATTATTTTAATCTAATTTTACAGTAATGTAGTGGAGAACTAAATTTTAACTGAACAAAATCGCTACTACAAATATTTAACCATGAGTTTCAAATCTGCTGAAAACATAAAGTATTTTTCATGCAGTAATAATTTGTCCACATACTTCAATCTCCACTAATTGATTAATATTACCCAATGATAATAGCATTTCCATATGTGTTTAGGGTATTTTTGGGAGATTAAAGCAGTCTAACCTTTCTTAAAATTTCCCTAGTAAGTCCTTTGAAAGTGGGAAAAAAAGCAGGTAAAACACAAAATAAAATAAAAAATTGAATAATAACTATAGTTACATACTCTTATTCATTTTTCAAAAATAATTTATATATATGTATATATACACATTTTATTACTTATTATAAATAACTCATGAACCAACTTGTAGATAAAAATAAAAAAATAATAAAACACTCTTGGATAAATTTCAAGACCATTGGCCTTATCCTCAGTCCATTTTAGAAGATGTTAAAAATTGAGCACCATCTTTTATTAAGCTTTTTTATTTTTAATCACATGTAAACTTTGTATGTATAAAAAAAGTTAGAAAACAAATACAGCAGTGAATTTGAAACATCCACAGAAGTGAGACACGGGGATGGGCTCTCACCTATCTTATTTAACTTAGTTATAGTAGAAGCTCTTCAAGAAACAAGAAAATTAGAAGCAGGAGTTGTTAAAGGCACGAAAATTAATGTAGTAGTGTTTGCAGCGTTATGATGACGTAATGACGTAGTGCTTATAATAGATGAGGAAGACAAAGGTTGTTGGTAATTTTCAGGTAAAACGTCCAACAACCTTTGTCTTCCCCATCTGATACTCCATCATTAACTAATTTCATAAACAAAGCTTATATAAGAAACTAAAAAAGACCTTAAAATATTACTTTTAAGAAGCTAGGAAAGTAGGATTAATGATTAATGAGGAAAAAACAAAATACCTTCTTATTTCCCAGCAAAATAAAATTGGAAATAGTAATTTTCAAGTTGATGGAGTCCAATTCCCTAAGGACAGAGAATTAAAATACTTAGGGGTAAAATGTTCTCAAGACAATAAAGAGGAAGTGGACTCAAAGCAAACCTATAGTAGCCAGAAAAAGTTTTTGGTCTTTATTGAGCTCCAAATAACTGTCCAAAACTGCAAGTTGAGAGTTTACCACACTATAATCTAACCAGTACTCCTTTATGGAACTGAAATTTTAGCAATGAGCAAAAATTCAGAAAAGTTCATAGTTTTTGAAAACCAATTTAAATAAATATATATGGTCCAATAAATGATAATGGCAATTGGAGAATTAGAAAAAAACAAGAATTAAGAAACTTATACACACATTGTAGCCGCCATCAAAAGTCCAAGGTTGCTATAGGCTGACCTTATGAGAAGAAGACTAGAAAACAGTCCTAATAAGAATGTCTTTGAGGAGAGATCAGCAGGCACAAGACCTCTAGGAAGCCCAACATTGAGATGGCAAGACCGAGTACTAAAAGACTTAAGACGAGAGCAACCTGGGTGCAAGCTCAAGCAAGACATGGAAAAGTGTGGAGGCACATTGTTGCAGTGGCCAGAAACCTCTTTCGATTTGAGCGGCCACAGCGGTAATGTAAATTTTTATAAATGTGCAATGTGCTGGTTAGAAAAATATTTGTTTACAATTCCTAAGATCTAAGTTGCTGCCTGAAAAGGAAGATAAAATCTTTGAGATTTCAAGAGTTTTAAAAAGATTGTATGTAGATATTAGACTGTGCATATGTATAATTTTGTGAGAAGAATTATTCTTATTAAATATTTAATAAGAAACTGTCTAATTGTATCCTTTGTATTTTGTGATTTTACTTGTGCTATTCAAAATTTCATTTAACATAAAGTAATGAAAATTATTAATGTACTGAAATCTTAAATTGTAGCAAAATCTGTGATTAGTATGAGTGTATCCTTATAACAACCAAGACTGAAATGAAAATGTATATAGTACGTTGTTGTAAAATCTGAATTATTGTTTACTTATAATTGAAACCTAGTTGTGTCGAGGCCAACAACCTGGATTCAGTATTCCAGTTTATGTATGTTGCCAGGTGTGGAACACGAGGCGGCCGCCCTGGCTGAGAGCTCTGGTCGAACCTCTCCAGCCTTGCCTCTCACCTGTTGTAGACGTAGTCCGCAAGGCACTCAAGGTAGCTTTCTATCTTTTACGTTATAGTAGAAAACAACTTAATTTTGACTTATTTAGAGCAGTTATCTTTTCAGCAGTTTAAGAGCAAGAAAATATCAACTCAATTTAAATATATATAAAATTACTCTTTACTCCCAAGGTAATTTATATATTAATTGATATTTGGCCACACCAAGTCAGCACTGGTGGCGCAGTGCTGTAACCCAGCTACAAGTGGGGACAAAGTGTTGGGAGATTGTAGGCGATAGGTAGGATGCTTGGTCCTCTTAATACCGATGGCGTCCGCTCAATGGTTGCTATCGGCGTGGACACTACTAGATAAATCCATGTTGGGTGGTAATCATTGTGCGGATGTTGTGTGGGGGATATAACTGAGTATCAGGCTTGTCAATTAGCTGAAAATCAGACCAGCACTACGTGGTTCGGATTCCACGTAAAGCTGTAGGTCCCTTAGTTGCCCTGACTGTTGGGCTATTAATAAATTGCCCTTTCTGAGGAACAGTTGAACTCAGTTAGTAAACAGACTACACTCATCCTACAGTCATATAATAATTCATATTCGCCTTAAAATACCAATAACGTTGTATCGGCGTCTCATGTGTAAGAATAAGAATGTAAGAATATTCCATCTATCTGGTCCGATCTTTTGCCTCTTCTTCTGTGGCTCCAACTGCCTTCACTTGAAATCACCATCTCTGTCTTCGGGCGTCTTCCTAATACATGCTCAGCCCACTGAGTACTCTGCATTTACTTGCATGTAACTGAGTAAATATTATTTAACCTTCTTAATTAATATTGTTGTAAATTTTGAATATTTTTTTCTCACTAACATGATTATATTTTATTCGATAGCTAGATAATTTACATGTTTTATATAACACATTGCATGCTCTTTTATGTTAGCTTTTGTCTGTCAACTATTGTTTTATATATTATGGTTATTAATATACATGTATTTACTTGTATGTTCTTAAAACGAGTAAATTTTACTTTCTCCCATATGCATTGTTTTATATTATGTACTTTCTCAAGGCAAATGAAAGAATTTGTATATCAAGTTATTTACCCTATGATGTAATTGTTATTAAATCATTGTTATTATTAGTAATATTAAATAAGTATTTTACAGTTCTTTACAATTATCCTTTCAATGTGTGAATCAACTTTCTGTTCCCAAATTTTCACAAGCCTCTTACTATGTAAGCACTTTTGTCATTTTGGTTTGGAGTAGTAATATTTTAGTGCATACCTTATCAAGTACATAACATATTACTACTCCAAAACCAAAAAGGCAAAAATGCTTACATAGTAAGAGGCTTATGAAAATTTAGGAGAAGGAATTTGATTCGCAAGCTGAATAGCTAAATCATTTTGAACTAAAAGTATTTGTACGTTGTGAAATGTATTTGACGTCTAGATTGTGCCACCCGCTTGTAGTGGCAGGTAAACAAGACTATAGTTTTGTATTTTCAGTATATTAGTGATGTGTTTTTCCATATAAATAAGGCATTTGTGGCAAGAAAATAAATTAAAAATACAGATGAATGTGGAATGTTATTTATTTTAACCTAGCCACTTTTGGGCAAAGTATGACTGTTGGCAAAGGGTTTTTTTCTCAGTCATCTTAACTCCGTCATGGTATCTACTCAAGACTAAATGGTTCAGTTTCTGCCATAAGCTCATAGCAGCCCTAGATGTTAGTAACAAAGTCTACTTAAGTTCATTTTCTTTCAATAACGTGATTTTTGTCTTTATTGCCTGTTAGGGTATGCTCTCGCATACAATTGATAAACATGCCTGCATCTGGGTAGAAGTCAAGGACCTGAGGGACAGAAGGATGCTCTATACAGTACTAATGATGATTTGATGTGCTATTTTTAAATATTAGTAATTGTAGTGAAGATAGCAAACTTAAGATATACCGAAAGCTCATTTTTAAATGTTGTCCTTAGTTTATATTTTGATCAAATTTGTGTAAAATAGCATAGATAAATAAAATAGATAGATTAATAACCAAGGTAGCTATTTATTAGTAATTTGTTACATGATATTCATATACTCTATCTGTTTAGTCTGTCCTACTACCGCATTGTATGTTGGTGCTAAGTCGTGTTAAGTGCTATTTACATTGTGTTGTCTTTGTGATAAATGTGCTTATTTTTACTGTTATATTTTCTTTTTTGTCCTCTGTTAATGCTTGGAGCAAAGTGTAGTTATGCTATGCATGTTTAAACGTTTATAGTTGTTTAGAAACATATTCCCTAAGAAACACTGTTTAGGTTTTCATCTCAGTATTTTTTTAACATTGGTTATGGTGGCTTGACAGAAGATTTTTTGTTTGATTTTTAAATATACTTTCAAGTTATACGTGACGTATAACTTTTAACTGCACATATTTCTAACTAAAATTCATATTCTACCAAATAAAAATGGATTCAATAAAATATTATTTATTATTATCAAAATATAGCCACTTTTCTCTGAGTGTCGGCAAAATCCTACAAAAATGTCTTGGTCTCTCTTGGATAGTCTGTTGTATTTTAGGCTCGTCTCTGAATGGTTAATGTTATTTTTCTTTTCTTCTCTATATTTTATTATCTTTAAATTCAATAATTTTATTTATTGCTAAAGCCTCCTGAGCTGATATATATAACAAATAAGAAGGTTAACGTACCTTTGTCGTCTTCAGCTACAAATCCTATTTATTGTAGCTATATTAGCTATTATAGCTAAATATTGTACAATAAATAGGATTTGTAGCTGAAGACGACAAAGATATGTTAACCTTCTTATTTGTCAATAATTTTAACAAAACTAAATGGGTTTTTATTTACAAATGTATTTTATAAGATCAGATGTCAGTTATAACCCTTCACAAATAGAATTTTTTTCATTAAATTCACATTTTATAAAGCTTAATTTAAAGCAATGTATTGTTATATCTGGAGATAATATCTCAATTCATAAATGTGAAGAAGAGAAAAAGTGATGTGATCATAAACTATTATTATGTTACAAAGGATGGTGTGCACACAAGTGAGGTCGTGAGCTTGGCAATAGAGCTGTTGGCTGGAGTCGTGGACTGTCTTCCCCCTGGCCTCGTCAGTTCATGCGACCTTCTCACTGACAACCTGCCGGCTGACTCCACACCTCTAGCTCACTCTGTACTGACTCAAGTTCTCATTACTGCTCTCTACAGTCAGCTCATAGATTCCCCACTGGCTGAACGGCTCTGCAACCTACATGACGACCAACTCTCTGATCTGCTCACTGCTATCAAGTAAGATATAACAAGTGTTTTATCAGTGCTTATGTAGTTAAAATCTGTAGGCCATTTCAGTGGCTAGTTACAAATCATTTTAACACTGGTCAAATTTACCTGAATAAAGAAATGCCTACCCATACACTTACAGTGGTAATGATCAACGCTCCCATGCACATACGGTGGTGTTCTCTGTGGTCTATCTACGTGGTAACTATGTATACGGACTGAAACATTTCTTCTAAGGTTAATATGACTTCTATTTCACTTCAGAAACATTAAAAATATCATAGTTTTGATTCACAAAATAGTTTTTCTATAATTCACCTGTTGAGAAGTGTGCACGTCATATGACGTTCATGCAACATGTCATACAAGCATACTGTAAATAGGACCATTCATACAACAGATAAGTACAGAAAAAAGTTTTTACAATTTTTGTAATCATTATTATTGCAAAATAACATATTTCAATAATACATACTAAAATATGAGACGATTATTACTTTGTTGATAGAGATTGAAGCTGTTCATTTTACAGATATAGACACAATGGTACTTCACATGTCTGACATTCATTAGAAGTATTCTTACTATTTTGGGGCATCCTAGTTGAGTGTTTTCATACTTAATCTCCTAAATCCTAGGTATAATTTTACTATGGTAGTTCCAAAGACCCCATGTCCTTTTAAAAGTACACTAAAATTAATACATTTGAATCCTGGAAAGTAATAGACAAAGTAGTGCTCGAGACCTGACGTTCTTTATAAGGACTTAAAATCATATGTAGTTGAGTCCCTGAGAAAAACATTTTTCATAATAAAGTCATGTTGAAATTTTATTTAAAACTCAATGGTATTGCTAAAAAATTATTGAACAAAATTAATTTATTCATTATGGTACATAAAAGAATGTCCTTTTAAAAGGACACAATGTCTCAACTAGGTGTGTTTGAAATCTACGTTCATTAATTACAAGTTTATACTATAGGTGATTAAACATTGTTTAAAATGTAATAACATGTTTTGTTTACATATTGTAAAGTTGTTGGCTACCAAAAGTTACATGAAAACTGTAACTAAAAATACCTATAGAAGTTTACATCACAACTTCACATTTAAGAGTGGACATTTAAGAAACAGTTTCTTGTTGCAGTGAGTATTCCTTATTAGAAGAAGTAGCCAGCTTTTTCTTAGGAGGTCCTTCGTCACATTTTGAAGTAACAGTAATCTGGAATAGACACATTTTCTTTAGATTTACATATTATAATAAAGTACTGCATGTATTGTGGTAGGTTGCATATAGTGTATTTAAAATAGGACTAATTATTTTAGCTATAGTTTGTATGATAGAACCTGTCTCCTGGACCCTCGGCTACCTGGGACTGGCCCGGGACACCCCCCAGCACTGGCAGCCGCCTGCGGCTGTTTCCTTAATGAGTCACTTACTGGCATCCCCACTAGGTGAACTAACTTTTTTTTCCTGGATCACAATTTTTGAATTTTTATCAAATATTTGAAAAGTACATTAAAAAAATAAGATTAACGATATAAAACTCGATAAAAGTTGAACAATATTGAGGTGGTCTGTTTATTTGTATAGTAACAGTATAGTTGGTTTTGTGTAACGATATGACAATTAAATTACATTGGAAGTGACAACTATTCTAATACAAAAATTTTTAAACTAAGCTTATAAAAGATTAGAGGTAACAATCCAGTTTCATGAGAAAAATCTGTATTTTGTGTTATAACGGTACTACCACTTGGAACATTGGACTTTCGCAGCGGAAGTCTGACTCATGGTAGCTAATCTATTTCTGAAAAATGCTTAATCAACTGCTTCATGTTTCTAGGGGTGAGGGTAGTTTTCAGTTCAAAGTGGGTGTTGGCCACAGTAACATCGTGGTAAATTAAATAGCCACTGTGACTTTCGTTTAATTTTATAGTTAGCGAATTTTTAAATTAAGCATTGAGTTTACTATTGCATATTTTTTGCTATTATCTTTTGTTATGTGACTATTTCTGTGTTAGTGTTTTTTGTTTACTTTTATTTTTGTGAATATGCCTCCATCAAGTGAAAAGCGTGCTGGGACAGCATACAATTCTCAGGCAAGAACGATTATTGCATCTGTTTTGCAATACTTCGAGCTAGACCGTGACAACAAGGGACCGTTATTAGATCTTAAAAAGGTGTCTGAAAGAGTGTCTGCAGCTTGCAATATTTCCACCAGAACTTCGAGATGCATAAGATTGCAGTTAAAACAATCAATGGAAGATGAAGCCTCCTCAGCGAGCCAACATGAATTTGAAGAAGTGGACCAAAGCCTACCTTCTGACGAAAATCCGACCGTTTCTGTAAGTTATGATACGAGTGTAAGAAACACCAATCCTAGGGCATATTATGTTCCTAAGCTGTGCACACCAAAGAGGAAAAAGCCTTTTAAATCGATAATAACAGAGCTGGATGATTTAAAAAAATTGCAATCAGAAACCATGTACTGAACTATTACAGACGTCGAGAAGTACCTACCCCTCAGAAAACTTAAAACAAGCTTACGTAATGCTGATTTGTTTCATGGCTGCATACAGACGTTGGCGAGGGTTTTAAAAAAGATTTGGGTTCAAATGAAAAACTAGACAATAGAAAAATATTAATCGAGAAACCATCAGTAGCTCTTGCCAGATGCCGGTTTTTAAGAAAAATTTGAGATATAGACTTCAAAAAGTGCATTTTTTTAGATGAAACCTGGATTAATGCGAACACTTCGAAAGACTCTGGATGGACGATGACACCATAAAGTGTTCTGTAAATGCTCCATTAGGAAAAGGCAAGCGATTAATAATTTGTCATGCTGGGGGATTCCACGGATGGATAAAATCGCCACCGCTAATTTCACATCCTAAAAAACAGTGGATTACCATGAAGAGATGAACCACAAAGTATTTGAAGGTTGGTTTTTGCTGCTCAAATCCATTCCGGGCTGGTTCAACTATTGTGATGGATAATGCATCATATCAATGCATCATAGCAAATAAAGTGCCAACATCGGCCTCAAAGAAGTGTGAAATGGAAGAATGGCTGGAAACGCGCAATATCTCCTTCTCTCCTGACTTGCGGAAGCCCGAGTTATATAACCTGATACAGCTACACAAGCCTCAAATCACAAGTTACGGATCGACAAGAAAGCCTCTCAGCTTGGGTTCAAAGTCGTACGACTTCCACCATACCACTGCAACTACAATCCTGATTGAACTCGTATGGGCTAATCTGAAACGGTTTGTTGCTGCACGAAACACCACCTTCAAGCTGAATGATATTCAAAATTTGTTCATGGAAGCA
This sequence comes from Stictocephala bisonia, assembly GCA_035578905.1. Taxonomy (NCBI): domain Eukaryota; kingdom Metazoa; phylum Arthropoda; class Insecta; order Hemiptera; family Membracidae; genus Stictocephala; species Stictocephala bisonia. Next base: position 100,902 of record JAQJVL010001547.1, read on the forward strand.
GTGAACTCTTTCACCCCGGATAACTGGAGAAGTTGTGTACAGCACGTCGAAAAATAAATTGAGGCTGATTGGAAAGAAGAAGGACTTGATGACATTAGTGTCCAAGAATTAATTATTACTTTGGCACCTGGTGACTCGGGTGACAGTGATGACGACGATCCCGACTTGGGAGTGTCACCTCTGGTGTTATCAGGTATGAACAGATTTTTTTCAAAAGTTATGAGGACCTAAAGGTTAAAAAATTCAGGTTTTCCTAACTTTTCCCAAGCTAGAAAAATGTATATATTTATATGTATGATAAAAATAAATCAAAACCATTAGTATCTTTCAGTGATTTTGAAAAGAGGGCGGAAAAACAATTAAATTAGTATCTTGAATTATTATCTTGATTAAGTGGTTGTGAAGAAATTAAACTTTTATTATTTACAATAATTCCCTAAGTAACATAACATTTTATGTTTTGATAAACTCACTACCGTATGCACGTTGTACTATGCTTTTCTTACGGGAAATTGGTAAAATTTTGATTACCTGTTCTATTTACTAACATTTGGATAACATTTGGTACATGGGTTCTTAATAATCTTATTAAGCAATTAATTATTTTCGCATCAATTCCCCCTATTGGCAGCAAACTTGTAAAATCTACATTACAGTATGTATATTTCAAAATTTGCTTATGTAAGTTTGTATAATATTCATTGTTATTATGTAAATATTGTGCCTATTATTGTGCCTTTGTCATTATTATTTAAGATATGTATATGATGTGCTTTTGGATTACTTTGTTACAGTTCATGTGAAAAGTGAAAGTTGTAAAATATTGATTGAATTATAAATATAATGTGCTTAAAAGTAGGAATAGTCTTATTTTTCAAATCCTTGTCAATTATTTAGACTGACATTCTTATTCTTATATATGAGACGCCGACACAACGTTGTTGGTATTTTAAGGCAAATATGAATGGTTATATGAGTGTAGGATGAGTGTGGATGAGTGTAGTCTTGTTACTATCTGAGTTCGACTGTTCCTCAGAAAGGGCAATTTATTAATAGCCCAACAGCCAGGGCTTTTTTCCAATTTAATTCAAATATTCTTTATTCAAAGTTTGCATAGTATACTAAGAATAGTGTCATGATAATATAAATTTTACCTTAAAAACTATTAAACCTAATTAAACTATATTATTAAACTATTAAACCTTACAACTAGAATATGTTCTTCTAAAGGTCTACAATTTTGTAATACTGTATAACAATGTTATGTTTTTCAAAATTACAACATTATTACTATCCACAATTATACTATTATTTAGCTGTCTCAAATACCTCATCTGTTGTATATGGAGCGATATTGATTAAGTACTTTTTTAATTCTTTCTTAAATACTTTATTTGATTGGATGTTTTTTAATTTACAAGGAAGCATTTGCAGAAATTTTTGACCAGAGTAGCTTTTCATTTTTTTATAAAATTCTAGATTGTGTCGTTGTGTGATGAGACCCTTACCCCTGGTATTGTGTCCATATGAAGAGTGCTCCTTGCCATGTTCTTTTATGTACATAATAGAGTTTAAAATGTAGAGTCCATACACGGTTAATATATTTAATGTTTTAAAGTGAGATTTGACTGAGTCAAGAGGTTTTAATCCAATAATTATTCTTTTTGGATTAAAACCATTGGTAAAATGGCCTATGATATTAGTGTTTACTCAATAACGCAGTGTTTGGCTTTATTATTCTAACTCAGTAAACTTGCAACAATTTACTTCTCAGAAATATTTTAGCCACCATGAGTCAGACTTCCACTGCAAAAGTCAAATGTTCCAAGTGTTGGTACCGTAGATTTTTCTCGTGAAACTCGATTGTTACTTCTAACCCATGTTACTCATAAGCTTATTTAAAAAATTATTTTATTAGAATTGTTGTCAATTCCAATGTAATTTAATCGTCATATCGTTACACAAAACCAACTTTATTGTTACTATACAAATAAACAGACCACCTCAATATTGTTCAATTTTTATCGAGTTTTATATCGTTAATCTTATTTTTTATGTACTTTTCAAATATTTGAAAAAAAATTCAAAAATTGTGATCCGGGAAAAAAGTTAGTTCACCTAGTGGGGATGCCAGTAAGTGACTAATTAAGGAAACAGCCGCAGGCGGCTGCCAGTGCTGGGGGTGTCCCAGGTAGCCGAGGGTACAGGAGAGAGGTTCTATCATACAAATTATAATCCTCCTACCATAATTATTTTTTTCTCGTTACCTTTTTTACTTTGGGAGAGATTATAGTCATTGAATTATCACTGTCAGTGTCTGAATAGTTATTGATTTTTCCAAATTATGGGCCAGTCGTTGGATAAAAAATGTCGGGTCATCATCAATATCATCGCTAAAGTCATGTTGGCCAAATATCCCAATAGTGTCAACGTCATTGTCTCCATCAGACATTCGATCCAAATCACTACCATCCATTTCATCCAGGACATTAGTAAGATCTTCATCTTGAACTAAAAAAATATATACATAAATATATATTGTATAAATAAAGTCTATACCTCAGATATAAATAATAATAACTATACTAGATAAAAAGAGGAATGATAAAACATTGACATTATTTTACTATGTTGAGACCCACTGTCCATTTAAACGGACATGTGAAAAATCATACTTTGCTTAAGTGAGACCCAGTTTCCTTTTAAAAGGACGTCAAACTTTTAGTACATTTCTCCATGACAATAATTATCTATATAATAATACTGTTATATTATAGCAACTATCTATATTTAGTATAAATGTATAAGATCCAGCTAAAAAAGCATATGTTTTATACTTACAAAAGTGGGTTTGAAGCAGTCTTTTCGGCTTTTATGACATCTTCACATATAATCCTCCAGTAATTTGTAGATTATGTAGCAACAAGTTTAACTCCATGTGCTTTCAATACTGTAAGTCTGCTAGAAAGACAGGGCGGCCAACATTTCCAAACAAACATTCTTTTTTTCCCTGTTAAATGTTTCCAAATTAGTGTCTTTTTAAAAGGACATCAGGACTTAATTAGAGTTACGGGTAAAAACTGCTGGGACTCAAGAAACAAATATATTTTTTACTTTTAAAAAGACATCAGGACTTTAAGACTACTTTAAGTAATCTTTCATCAGGACTCAAGTTATTTTAGTGTCCTTTGAAAAGTGACATGGCTTCCACTATTGCTGGGTAGGTGGCTGTGGTGGGGGTGTTTAGTGATGGCGGTTGTACATCCATGGAACAACACTCAGGTATAGATGCAGTTTTTCAGTTAGTATAGGAAGTTTGCTGTTGGGGAAGGGGTTGAGGGGAAGTGGTCTATCTTATGTTCAGATTAGGTGGGTCACGGAATTTTGTTATCCATTGGTGTGCTGATTCCATAATCAAAATTTTGACTATGGAATTATAAATTTTGTACTTCTCCATAATCAAAATTTTGATCAGTGTTACACCACTAAAGTAATCAGATCCCTTCCTTCCCATGCCAATAGTTCCCAACTCCGAAGGATGGAATTAGCACACCAATGGATAACAAAATCCCGTGACCCACCTAATCTGAACATAAGATAGACCACTTCCCTTCTCCATTAGCAAACTTCATATATTATACACTAACTGAAATACTGCATCTATAGCTGAGTGTTGCTCTATGGATGTACAAACCCCATATCCACAGCAATAGTGGAAGCCATTATAGTCTCTCTCTCTCTCTCCCTCCTCACCTGAAGAAAATGCAAGTGGTGTTGAAAATTTGTGAGATTGTGTTTATTTTGTGTTTGTTACTACTACTCTGGTGTTAGTGAACTTGTCTTTTAAGGTAAGTTTGCAGATGTCCTATCTCTCCAATATACTAATTCCTGGCCTTGTGCCATTTAATCTAACCAACAATCTTTTGAAGCTAATAGTGGAACTTTTTTTGTCTTGTGTTATATTGATGTTTAGTATGTTCAATAATTTCAGGATTTTTAAAAACCTCTTGATTAATATCAAATATACTCGTATAAACATTGAACACCCTAATAATATTAAGCTTGACAAATATTGGTCTACAGTGCTCTAGGGGACCAACACCTGTGATTACTCACAATGCCTTTTTTTGAAGAATCAATATTTCGTCCATCCTACTGCTGTTGCCGTACAAAACTATTCCATATCAAAATATGGATTGGAAAAGAGCAAAGAATGGTGATCTTTTATAATTTTGATGCACACAGTCTCTTGACAGTTTGCCACTTATGCTATCAACTTGTGGCCCCCAGGAAAGATTTCTGTCAATGATATTACCCAAAAATTTTACATCCAAAACTGAGTTATCACTTATGGTTCTTAAAGAGAAACACATTTTTTAATTTTTTCTTCATTTAAAAGAATCAATAATTTAATGAAATTCATCTTTGACGGTCGTGGTGAGTTGATCTCGTAAGTGTAGTGGTGTGAGGACTCCTTCCCTCCTCCCCCTCCCCCGCCTCAGTGGAATTGGAAGTTGGTTGGATAAGTTGAACATTTTGTCTATTTAATAACCTGCTCTATGTTTAGTTGAATTTTGTCATATTTTTGCATTAATTTCGTGTCATTGAATATTTTGTATGTTTAATAACCTATTATCTGTTGCTTTTTTCATATTTTGCATTTATTTTTGTATGTCACTGAGTATTTGGTCTATTTAATAACTTTCTCTATGTTTTGTTGACTAATTTCATAGTTTCCATTTTTTTTTAATTTCATATTGTGTATTATATTATTTGGTATAGTTATGTTGTTTGATAGTTTTTTAAGAACTTTTGACTTTCAACAGTAATCTTTAGTATATAGCATGTAGTATTAAGTCTTCTCTGATTTAGTATAAGTTAACAAAAAAAAAAAAAAATGTTTTAGATGTAGGCTAAGTTAGTAAGTAGTCCAGAAGACGGCAGGAGTTTGTTATACCTGTCAAAATGTTGTGTTTGTTTCTTAAACACTCAAAGCATTGGAAATCTCCAGGTTGGTATGTCGAGTATTTTCTATAGCTTTTTGGATTTCATTGAGAAGTTGCTCTGTTGCTGTTTCAGTGTTGTTAGTTCCAGCAATCAACAATATATAATCATTTTTATTAAAATTTTTACTTAATTCACTTACATGTTCAGTTACTCTTAAATTTTGCTTTCAGTTTCACAATAGAACTTACTTCAATTGATGTCCTTTGTTGAACCAAAAAACTCAGGTTTCTCCCATGGCTGTCTGCCACAATCAAGAGTTTTGACTGGTTTTTAATTTTATTCAGAGTATAAGCACTGTATTAACTTTTCTGGTTTAACAACTGAGCTGTATATGTGTTTGTTTTAGGTTTGTCATTACTAACAGAATGTACTTTACTTGTACTGTTTTCATTTAAAAGAATAGAAAATTTATTCTTACATTCGACCATGTTTTGAACAGATGTAATATTTTTGCACGTAGAATTTTTTTTAGTACCATTTTCCATTCATTTCTTGAAGAGTGTTTGGTAAGAGGTTAAGACAATGCCTATCTGATTCAGAACCTCTAAAGTATTCAAGTTCTTCATCTAGTTTTTTGTTTTCAACTTGAAGTATTTCAATTGCCGCTTGAAGATTCAAATTTTCTTGTTTATATTTATTTAACTCTTGCTTCAGTAATTGGGTGTGAAAATTATCGGTTTTCTTGTGGTCCATTTCTGATTTATTTTTTTCCATCAATTGCTTTTCAAGTTCAATATATTTCTCTGTAAGTGCCTTCAATTGAAAATTTAAATCAAAATACAAAAGTGTGTTTACAGTTACATCTTTAATGTTAGTTACTACCTTGGAGTAAACACATCACAATTCTGAGTGTTTTTAAATGATATCCCTTGCGAAGTAAGAGGAATGGGTATTTTTTTAACAGGAGTAAACTGTAGCCAGGGATTTCACTATGTTTTACTATGTAGTTAACTACGCTATAATATACAGGGTTAATAAAGTCTGGAGACTGCTTAATATTTTGTTTATTTATTTACCAACGGCAGTGCCAATTTTAACTTAATTATTAATTGGACTAGAGGATTAAAACTTTACAAATTAAATTGAGAGGTAAAAACCAATTTTTTGCCGTTCTTACTTGACTGTCCTACTTTCGATGGGTACAAGACGTTGGTAGAAAATTTTAAATGTAAGCATAGGTTGATAAGCACATAATTTTAAAGTGCTGGTGAAGCAGAGAAGAATGGCACAAACTGCACTTCAAAAGGAAAATTCACTAAAAAAATTACGCTCATGCAGAAATATTTAAAATAACCCATAAAAAATTTAAATAACCCATTAGTTTAATTTCACTACATTTAAAGTTGTACTGAGTGGTTTGTAACCATATGAACGTAAAATCACTCACTATGAATGTTATAACATTGTCCTGGAATTGTTACAACAAGGAAATAACCAACGCCTTTTTCATACAGGGATATTTTTGGATCAAGGTACCCAAATGCTTATCATTTTGTTATTGCTATCTAATTAGGGAATTCCAACTACAAATTTTTTTCCAAGTAAAAAAAATTACAAAGTAAGTTTTTCTTTTAAATTCATGTGTGGTTTTACATTTGTTCAATCACTGATATTTTAGATTGAGTTCTGCACTGATTATATAGACATATTAAGACAACCGCAAGATTTTATTCTCCAGTTGTTACTGGGACTTAATACATTAAAAATGTTCAGCGATTATTACTGAGTAATAAATATTCTCAGAGGAGTTAACACTATAATATGTTTAATGTATAATTCATTATATTAATGATTTGGAACTTATTTGAGTACCAACTGGACAGACGGCTGCTGCTATGTCCCATAAATGCAAGATAACATTAAATAAATAATATAGCCTGTAAGTTGTACAAATTCTATTTATGTAATATGTATTGACTATCCATAATATGTAATTGTATTTAGTAAACTTGTTTATATTTTATGTAGCTAGAAATGTTAATAAAGCATTTTTTCATTTCATTTCATAAAGATTCTCAGACAAAAAATTAATAACAGTTATTTTCAGTGATCTAGGTTGTGTTGAAAATCCTGAATTTGATTTGGAGGCTTCTCCCCATATTTGTGAAGTGCAAGTCAGCGAACTGCTTTTGTCTGCTTATGGGCGAAGGTCTCTCAAGGTAATTATACGCAATAATGAAACCGCAGTCATTACATGAGTGTAGCATCAATTTTGATGACTAGTGTAGTCTGATCACTAATGGACACCAAGTATTCTCAGAACAATTATTGACTGTACCTCAAAAAGGTTGGCAACAATTTATTGTTGAATCCAATTAAAATATCTATTATTTTATTTTGTTGGCTATAATTTTAGGTCTCTCTCTCAGGCAGTCCAATAGTTGATGATCAACATAAAGCAAGAACCCAGATAATGTGAGGATAAAGGACTCATAATTAATCTAATCACTTGTCAACATCTTCCTTCCCAGTAAACGTAGTGGCCATAGCTAAGGGGCTAATACAGTGACTTGCCATGCAGCCAGTCTGGGTTTGGTTAAACCGTAACAGTTTTTACCCCTTTGCCACTCCCCCTGGTTCGGAAGTCACGTTAAGCCGGCGGTCCGCAAGTTAACTGTTAGAGAGAGCTTCTTGGCCTAACTTGGCCTGGTAAAATATGACATATTTTAACTTTTTAGTTTGATTATAGTATGTCACTATTTGAAGAAAATATGTATAAAAAATGTAATTGTATCAAGGAACATAAAATTGAGTTTTAATCCTATAAATTCCCTTTACTACGCCACTACAGCAATGACCTAACTTTTCTTAAAATCCTGGATGTAGATTACTGCATGATGATTGGTTAATAATGGAACATTTTTCTTATTGATACAGAAACATATAACATATGACAAGGTAGGACTACAAAGTTCACTCTTAAAACCTAACTGTTAAAAAAGATATCTAACCGAATAGAAAGTTATAACCAATAAAATGCAGGATATTGATTTCATTTCTCTACCTCATTTAACAGTCTCCTGATTTCTCAGCCACGTGTATATACTCTTTTACTTCAAATTCAAAACATTCTTTATTCAGTAATAATGTACATATGATACATTGAATAGCGTCAGAAATGTTACAGCTAAATTACAATTCATTATTAATTTCCCAAAAAATAAATAACAATTTTAACCGTCACTGGTAGTAAGGAGACTATTAATTATCTATATGAAACATTACATTAATTTAAACTTTATTTTCATTTTCAATTAACTAGTAATTCAATGTCTCTCTATTAAAATATAAAAACTAAATAAGAATATATTAAATACAAGAAACTTCTTTAAAGTTAAAATATGAAATGTAAATAGTTATCCTTTTTACAACAAGCAAACAGTGGTATAAAAATTTGTTATTTTAGTATGAAAATAAAGTATTCTAAAATTAAAAAGAATACTTAGATTAAGAATACACTAAGAACAAATAAATTTGTGATCAGTCAGTGTTAAAAGAAAAAAAAAAAATTAATATTTAACTTGATAAATTAAAACTAAACTGATATCTAATAAAATTATAAAATGATTTTATGTTTTAAAGCTGTTTTCAAAAACTCTTCTAAGGACTAAGGAGCTAATTTAATCAAAAACTCCTTCAAGTTTTTCTATATCTCTCAACATTTTGCTCTAGCAAAAAGTTTCTGGGAAGGTGATATAATAATTTTGTCCCAATAAATGTGGGTTTTTTTATATAAAACTCTAATTTATGACGTTCCACTTGTCTATTTATTTGAGTATCGTGACCATGTCTACTAGGAATTTGAGAGAGATTTGCAAACTGTTTTGTATAACTAACAGTTTCCAATATATACAGTCCAATGACTGTTGGTATGGCTAATTCTACAAAAAGATGCTTGACCGATTCATCTCTTTTTAAATTATACATAAATCTTAGTTCTCTTTTTTGTTGGAGGAATAACCATCGAGGTTAAGTTTTGTTGTAGAACCATATACACTTATGCCGTAAGCCAAGTGTGAATGAACCGTAGCATAATATATTGTTTTTAAAGTGTTTAAGTTGCATATTTTAGACATTTTTCTTAATGCATATAAATAAGGAGAGGTTTTATTTATAGCATGGTTTACGTGTTTATCCCAGCTAAGGGTTGTTAGCTTACATTCTTTGTCTGTTATGCTACATATAATACTATCAATAGCACTCTCTGTGCCCATATATACTCGAGTTGGAAAGTCAACTCTGTAGGTTAAGTTGTACAAATGCAAAATACTAATAAATTTGTAGTATAGTCTATCCCTTTTTAAAATAATATTGTTAAAATCTCCAGTTATAATTATATGCTTGTACTTATGAATTAAAATACTTCACATTGCTTCAAATTTCAACAGAAATCCACCAACAAGGTTTTTAAGGGTGATCAATAGATACATCCTAAAACAATAGTAAAATCAGGCAAAGAAATTTCAGATAGGCAGCACTCAAATTCTTTTTCAACTAACAATGATTGAATAGAAGGCATTAAAATAATTTTGCTTTTAATATTTTTATGTACTAAAATCATTGTTATAATTATGTACTAAAAAACCCCCCGGAATAGGAAGATCTTGTAAAATAGGAGTTTAACTGGTAATCAGAAATATGTAATAAAGAAAGCTCAGGTTCAGACATTTTATGCTCTGACAGAGCCAAAATGTCAGGCTTTAATTCCATCAAATTTAGTTTAAAAATTTCAATTTTTGAAGTTAGGTGTTGGACATTTTGGTGAAAAATGGAGCATTTAATTTAACTGCTGTCTGAAATATTTTTCAAATCATTTACAGAGGTGGAAACAGGCTTAGATCTCCTAAAAAACTAATGTCATGTCCATTAGTTGAAGTTTGTTCTTCAGGATGTGGACAAAGTGCGAATTCAGAGTCGAAGGAGCTATCAGTTAGGGCTAGTGAGGCAGGGACTAAAGTTAGGTCTTGATTAGTGACAGGTGATGTGCTCGGAAGGTGTTGGACAAGGATGATGTTTTAAGACGTCTAACAAAGGAGTGATGTGATCATCCGTTCCAAAGGGTCCTTTTTGAATATTGAGGATAGGTCACTATTTTTATGGTCGCACCAGTTACCTGTTGAAATTTAGTTAAATTTGATATAAATTTGTTTGGAGAAATCATATCTCTGACACACCAAATGGCAAGGCTTTTTAAACCTCTTCTTTTAAAATCCTCTGTCAGCCGTTCAAATGCCAGGTCATAGTCCAGAGTAGTTGGTTTGCCGTTGTATTTTAATTTAGTGATTAAACGTTACACACTGGCGCCACTTGATTTTTTTTGATAAGCTAAGTGTTTGCTTATAAAGTCTGTACATTTTTGCCTACCAAATTCTTCTCTGAAGGCTACAGCCACACTAGCGGTCGTATTTCTGTCACTTTCAAGATTTTCTGATATACTGTGAGCGGAAGCAACAGATTCATCATTATGGAACTCTTAAAAAGCTATAGTCATTTTTATTTCATCCGCTGATATAGGTTGTTCCTCAGTTTCAATGATTAATTCTTGAATTACCTTCAGCTTTCTTGTGGAGGGTGTTGTAAAACCATTGAATTGCTGATCAGTATCAAAAGCATTTAGTGTTGCGTTGAGTTTATTATTTACTAGGGAAGTTTAAATCTGAGGTTGAATTTTCATTACAAGTCTTCGTTGTTCCTGCAGAGCTAAGTTTTATTGATGCATGAAGGGCTATTGCTGTACAAAGGACATCTTTGCCTTGTTTGTTTAGGTGTAAACCATGTTTTGTGTAATGTTCACGTGTCAGTTATTTGGTTGTTGATTGGAATAAGAGAAATCTTCCGACTTTCAGCAATTTTGTATATTTTTGTTTTCATTTTGTATTTTCTGATTTATTTGAGGCTGATAGTAGCGTCAGATATAGCACCAGATGAATATATCCAAGTTATGCATATAACATTAAAAATGCACAATAAAAGAAAATAATATATAAATGCCATTTAGGTATTAAGAAAACTTGTATTAAGAATTGTAGAATTACTGGCCGCATGATAGTAAACATAACAAATTTGTTTGATGGCACGAACAAAGTAGAGCACAAAGATAGTGTAATTGAGTGTTGAAAAACTGCAGCTAGATTCTTGTTGACAAATAATCCCTTTATTTTTATATTAAATAGAGAAAGAAATTAAATAGACGATAGGAGCAATATGACCATTTACATATTATTTTATGTAGAAAAAAATCTTGATTCTCTATAATGGATATTTAATCCATTATAGAGGAGCAATATAGACAGTAATCTTTATTTAAACAGTTGTAGAAACTGGTATTAGTGTCAATACAAAGTTACATTTAAGATATAAGTTATACACAACATGAGTTTTAAAAAATGGTTTTGAGTTCTTGCCATCATGAATTTTGTTGGTTCTTCCAGTTCATGAATTCTTTCTCAGAGTAGAAGTGGCGACTTTGGAGCCATCGTAAGAGCTTTCCCTTGAACTGTTTTCCTGTGTCTTCCTTCAGGTAGTCAGGTAGTGTTGAAATATTTTGCCCCTTTGTAGGATGGCTTCTTCTCAAAGAAGGTAAGGTGATGTGTAGGAAGAGAGAAAGCAGAGGAGTTTCTAGTGTTGTACTTGTGATAGTCTCCGGTCTTGCTGAGGTTGAAGCAGCTGTTAATAAGATCACCTCGCTGATGTATAGCGCTGGTACAGTGAGTATTTTAAGCTCATGGAAGGCTTCTCTGCAGCTGCTTTGGAATCCAAGACCTGCCAGGCATCTTACTGTTTTCTTTTGGTGCAAGAAGACTCGTTCCATATTAGTGTTGATAGTTCCACCCCCAAGCTGCAATACCATATCTGAGATGGGATTCAAAGAGAGAAAAGTATGCAGTTCTGGCGACAGCCATTCCACATATCTCCCTTATTCTCCTTATCACATAGGTACCTGTTGCAAGCTTTTTGCATAAGATATGCATATGAAGATATGAATATGGGCTTTCCAGTTCAGGTTTATGTCAATTGTGATACCTAAGTACTTTGTCTTTTCTTCTGTTTTCACTTTTGGGAGACCAATTTGAGTATTTCCTCTTTTAATGTATGTCATTTGTACTGTTTTGCTCTCATTTAATACCAGATCATTTTTACTGCAGTATTCTTTTGCTCGGTTGAAAGATGTTTGAGTTTCTATTTCAAGTTGGTTTTTGTTATTGTTTGCTATTATTAAGACAGTGTCATTTGCATACAGTATTGTTTGGCAGAGATCACGCATGTACTGAGGCAGGTCATTTGTAAGCAATAAGAGGACTGGTCCAAGAACCGAGCCTCTTTTCACTTGAAGAGGGTAGAGTGCACCTTTGTAATTGTCCCATTTATGATATAATTTAGTTCTACTAGTTGTTGTCTGTTACTAAGTATCAGAACCAGTTGCTTGAGGTTCCATTTATTCCTAGTTGCTGTAATTTGTTAAGTAGCAAGGAGTGGTCAAGACAATCAAACGCCTTGCTAAAATCAAGGAACAGGCTCATTACAGAGTTTCCATTTTCTATTTGGTCGATAACATGCTCCAGTAACTGTATGAGGGCTGTTGTTGTGGATCTTCCTTGCAGAAATCCATGTTGGTTTTTTTGTTAGTAAATTATTTCGGTTTAGGTAATTAAGTAGTCTATTTAGAATAACTTTTTCGATTATTTTAGAAAATGTTGGTAAAGTGATATGGGTCGGTAATTGCTTGCCTGTAGTTAGAGGAACAATTTATGACATGGGTCAGAGGAGCAATTATTTCCTCTCTGCATTTTTTTACAAGTTTTGAGGATATGTTGTCCAAGCCTGCAGATGTTTTAGATTTCATGCTTTCGATTATGTTTTTTACTTCCTTCTGTGTAGTTGGTATGAGCAGTAGCTGATTTCCTCATACAAGATCACACTGTGGTTGTGAGATAGGTTTAAGGTTGTTCAGTTTTAGAGTGTCTTCTGCTATGTTGGCAAAAAAGTAATTTAGGTGGTTTACAACTTTAGTGGGGTCTTAACCATTATTCCATCTATATTGAGGTTAATCTCGTTGTTAGTTTCAGCTGTCGCTGTTCTTTCTCTGTTTATGATCTCCCATAGTGCTTTTGATTTGTTGTCCGCTTTTTCAATGTGCTTGCTTGCTTGCTGCTTTCTTAAGGTTTTGAGTTGCAGATCGTAAGCTTTCTTTCTATTAGCTGTTTCCTTCTTGTCCTTTTCATTTCCAGTGAACAGATCCTTTTCGAGAGCTTTATTGTAATCTCTCCTGAGGTTTTCTGTCCTCTATCCCACTGAACATTTCTTTTCCTCTTATTCATTCTTTTTAAAACATAGGGGCAGGCTGTGGCTATAGATGTTTGAATTATTTCATTGAACTTGTTGTATGCCGCATTAGTGTCCTGCACATTCAATACTGTTTTCCAGTTTTGCTCTTTTAAAAGAACTTTTGAGGTTTTCTAGGTTTTGATTGCTGAAAATTTGTGTTTTTTCTTTTTGGGTTTTATTGTGGGGTTTAGCTAGGTTGATGGAGGCTGTTTGAGCTGTATGATCCAAGAGGCCTGTTTTGCATACCTGGGTTTCAAGTTGGTTTTCTTTGAGGTTAGTGCATACCCAGTCTATTGAGGTTGATGATGTGGTTGAAATTCTTGTAGGGGGGAGGTCAAGACGTTGGATATTGTAAGTCATAAGAATCGTTAGCTTGGTTTTTTCGTTACTTTCTGTCAAATTGTTTACATTAATGTTTCTCATGATGATAAGCCTTTTTTCCTTTGTCAAGGCTTTGTCCAGAATTGTTGTTAATATGCAAATAGCGTCATTTATATTCGATCCTGGAGGTCTATAGACACCGAGAATGCTGAGTTCTTCTTTACCACACTTGATTTCATACAGATCTGCTTCGCATTTCAATTCGGATTCTTCATCACTGGTTTCAATTAGTTTCACCTGATTTGCATTGTCTAATTTTACATAGGCAGCCACTCCTCCTTTTAGGTTATGTTTTCTGAAAACACCTCCTACAAGGGAGTAAGATTTGTGTTTTGTAGGTTTTCATTTGTTAGTCCATGTTCTGTTATAATGATAAGGTCTGGTTTATTTTGATTTAGGTTGTGGTTTATCTGTTCAATTTTATTAGATAGTCTGTAATGTTTTGGTGCACTATTGTAACATTTGTTTTTGTTTTATTAAGTCCTCCTGTTATTTTTTCCTTGGCTTTGCGTTGGTTTTTTGTTGTAGTTTTAGGTTTCTTACTAAGATTAAGAGTATTCTTGTTTTGCGCATCTAGTGGTGTTTTGCTTTTTGGCGTTCTTGTGGTGTTTATACTTTTTTTTACTGTCAGAGATGAGTTGAGGAAGTACCTGGTTTTGTATTTTGTGTGTTTTTTCTTGGTGATGGCTAAAAATGGGTATGGTTTTCTGTATTTTCTGTGATTTCTGCCCCTAGTTTACCTTCCTTTGTGTGTATTTTCCTACGAAGTTTATGTCTTCAATTGTTGTATTTGCTGTATTGGGGGGGATTTATTTCTATGTTTTATTGTGTTTGACTTGTAGTATTCAATATATTTATTAAATAAGTCTTCATGTGTTTCAACTGGTGATTTAACTTTAGCTGTGTAGGGTGGCAGTTTTGCATTTTTTGAGTAGATTTTATTTATGCTTCTCCTTTTTAAACTTGGAAGTGTTTTTCTTCTTTGCTCATGGTCTCCTGGTTTTCCACTTTTCTTTTTAGGAATACTTGAGTTCCTTTTTGAGTCTTGAGTTCTTTGATTTTTTGTTCATAGTCATTTAATGCTTTTGTTTGAGAGGCATCATGTTCTTCAAAAAATTGTTGTTTATGTATTGCATGTTGTTTCTCTTTTGCACGTTGTCTCTCCATGCTAGATATGTTCTCTTGAAGAGTTTCATATCTAAGCAGGTAAGTTTCTTATCCCCTGGTATACTCCTCTAATTTAGCTTCCATGTTTATAATTATAATTTTAAGTTTACTATTTTCTCTTTTTATGGCCTCATTTTCTTGGAGCAGAGCTTTCCCTACTTTTGCTGCCATAACCAGACTATCTTCATCTGTTTGTAGATCGTTTTCAGTTAGACTTTTTTGTAGCTCTGGTAGTGTGTATTCTGATTTTTTGTTTGGTTTGTTCGAGGGAGTGTTTTTTTGTATAAATCTTGTTTTATTCTTGCTTTTTCTAGGCAATCATTGCATTTCCAATCGTTTATTTCTTCCTTTGTTAATTTTTTGAAAGTTTTGTCTGGTAGTTTTAGACATCTAGAATGGAACCAATTTTTGCAGTCCCCTGTGCAGCAAATACCTTGGTATTTGACTCTGATTTTGTAGGGATATTTCGACATTTTTAAGTTAAAATGTAGAGGTTCAGTTTTTTATATCCTGGTTTGACTGTTTCCAGTAGTTATAATTTAAATTGTCAAATAATGTAAAAACAGTGATGTTAATTTTTTGTATAGCCTGGTTTGGCTGTAAAATCAGTTTTTAAGTTTGCTGTTTCTTTATGTCCAAAGTAAAAAATGATGTTGTAAATAGAAAAAAGAGCAGTTTTTATATGGAGGTTTGGCTGATTCCTCTGGTCTGGCTGTCATAAAATTGTAAACAGGGTGGTCAATAAATGATTTATATATTAGTGATCCTATATAATAATGTCAAAATGTTAAACACTTCTTCAGTTTTTTATGCAGAGTTTGGCTGTTTCTCTATGTTGATATGTTATAATTAAAAATAAGGTGGTCAGTGATTTTAAAAAATATAAGTGAGCTTGTTTCATGGTAATTCATTATGGGTCACTTATGCAGGTATACAATACAGCTTGCAAACAGTTGTGCAAGGTCAGGTGCTGAGGCTGTATTGTCAGCAGCTGCTGGGTCACTGATCCCACCTGTTACACACTCACTTTGTGTTGTCCGCTTACTTGGTTAGCTTATGAGTTGGCATAATACGTCACTTCTGCTTGTGGGTTGGATTGGTTGGTTGGATATTCAAGTGACGTCACTAAGTTATGTCAGTAAAATTAAATGTTGAAATCTTGAATTTATTAAAAAATTTTTTCTCCCCTTTTCTTATTTTCTAGTAGATCTTGATGTTATAAAAATTAAGTGTTATTTTCACATTAGAGTTGGTAAAGTAAAGAGTGTTTGTTCTTGAAGTGATTATTGACTACTAGCTTGCCAGTGTCAGTTATTTGTGTGATATTCTTTCAAGTTTTAAGTTTCCTGGTAAAGTATTATGTTAATTACTTACAAGTGTTCCAAGGTAAGCTTTATGTGCAAAGTAATAATAGTTTGTTGGGGTATTACCACTTAAAAACACTACTTTCTTGGGAGACACTTCACTAGAGACTATAGTCAGTCAGCCATTTTTTTGTCTTCAAATAACTTCAAATTACTGTTTAAATATTAATTTAGGTAGAAAAAATCTTGATTCTATTGCATATATTTGATCCTTTATAAAGATATATAAAATAGTTTGAAATAACTTTTGTCTAGTTTACCATAATAAGAATGGTAAACTGGACAAGGAACATTACCATTCTGGAACGTCCCAACAAGAGCAACTGAACACGCAATTGAATGAGCATGTAACTAAAGTAGACTTTATAAATAAAGCTTAGATCATATTCATGGGGAATTGGTAGAGGATTGCTTGAGTGAAAGACAGCAGCAGATATATAAAGAGGCATATTATATTACCACAGTCATTAGTTAGTCTGCTTCCTGTTGTACATCAAATGATGAATGCAGCTGATCTTTCTTCCAATCAGTACAGTCATTCCCTCATTAGCTAGTTCAACTAGCTGCTAATATCAACTTACATATCTACTGTTACTCTGACATTTGATTAGATTTTTGGAGTTCCAATTCAGACTATCTGGATAACTCAAATTTGCTCAGAACCCACATAAAAATCTCTATCTTTATATTTTCCATTTAGGCATGACTCCTCCAAAGCATTCTTTACTACATCCTGTTATTTCCACAAGCCTGGTACGACATCCATAACCTCTTTCTTGTATACCAAATATTTTAAATATTTCAAATTAAAATTTTGTTGCAAAATGTGATGTTTTAAATAGGTCCAACTCCTTATAGGGCAAACATTGAATGAAACAAAATGAACCTGTGAGGAGAGCTACTTTCAAAGTTATTGTGTGCCTAACAAAATAATAATATACTTAGGTGCTGTATCAATATCTGAAAACAGAGAGTGATTGGTTAGTCATAGCTCTGGGCCAAGTACCACCGGCTCCTTACAGTGACACACTACTCTACACCATGTTCCATGTTGGCGGGAAACCTTTTGATCAGGTATTTATAGTACACGATTTATTACCAAGCAGCAATATGTATAGTCCAGTAAATAGTTAATATGAGAGTTTATATTTAATCCCTCTATTATAATTTTGTGAGGTACTATAAGGAAGTTTATTTAAATATGAATATTAGCGGCAATGTCTGTACAAATATCATCTTTTAGCAAATTCACCATCACATAAAAAATATATGTATATATAAACAAAGAATCCTTGCTCATTTAACAGTTCACTTTACTATAAAACATTTTGGTGTATATTTTCAAGATATAACTCTCCCTAAAAAATAAAAAATATTTGCAACAAGTAGAAAGGTCAAACATTCAATTATTACTCTATCTAACAAATTTATTGCTTATTTGTACTAACATTTTATTTTATTAAATTAATAAGACCAAATTTCAACATTAATAAAACAGTTTCATGATATAGTCAGATAATATGTAGTTGATTTAAGATCCCGACTACTACCCACCCTCCTTAACACGTAAGGTGGTATTGACCCATCCATCCATTCACATAGGGTGTATTGACTCACCCACCCACCCATACACGTGCGGTGGTATTGACCTATCTAACCACCCATACACGTTTGGTGGTATCAACCTATCTACCCAGACATAAACGGTGTATTGACTCACACACCCACCCATACACGTGCGGTGGTAGTGACCTATCTAACCACCCATACACGTTTGGTGGTATCAACCTATCTACCCATACATAAACGGTGTATTGACTCACACACCCACCCATACACGTGCGGTGGTAGTGACCTATCTAACCACCCATACACGTTTGGTGGTATCAACCTATCTACCCATACATAAACGGTGTATTGACTCACACACCCACCCATACACGTGCGGTGGTAGTGACCTATCTAACCACCCATACACGTTTGGTGGTATCAACCTATCTACCCATACATAAACGGTGTATTGACTCACACACCCACCCATACACGTGCGGTGGTAGTGACCTATCTAACCACCCATACACGTTTGGTGGTATCAACCTATCTACCCATACATAAACGGTGTATTGACTCACACACCCACCCATACACGTGCGGTGGTAGTGACCTATCTAACCACCCATACACGTTTGGTGGTATCAACCTATCTACCCATACATAAACGGTGTATTGACTCACACACCCACCCATACACGTGCGGTGGTAGTGACCTATCTAACCACCCATACACGTTTGGTGGTATCAACCTATCTACCCATACATAAACGGTGTATTGACTCACACACCCACACATACACGTGCGGTGGTAGTGACCTATCTAACCACCCATACACGTTTGGTGGTATCAACCTATCTACCCATACATAAACGGTGTATTGACTCACACACCCACACATATAGGATTGGAGGTATTGGTACACACCAATTTAATATTAGGAAATTGGTTTTTAAAACCTTTTATTTCTCAATGGGTAAAAGTTGATCCACAGCCAAACCAATGGGTCAAAAACGGCACAGTAAGGCTTAAAGGTTGATTTGCTAAAGGTGTTCTATCCAGAGTTGTCAACTGTTACATTTTGTCTGCTGACCAATCATGCGATCTATCCAGTTGTCAACCGTTACATTTTGTCTGCTGGCCAATCATGCGTTCTATCGAGTTGTCAACTGTTACATTTTGTCTGCTGGCCAATCATGAGCTCTATCCAGAGTTGTCAACTGTTACATTTTATCTGCTGGCCAATCATATGTTCTATCGAGAGTTATCAACTGTTACATTCTGTCTGCTGGCTAATCATGTGCTCTATCCAGAGTTGTCAACTGTTACATTTTGTCTGCTGGCCAATCATATGTTCTATCGAGAGTTATCAACTGTTACATTCTGTCTGCTGGCTAATCATGTGCTCTATCCAGAGTTATCAACTGTTACATTCTGTCTGCTGACTAATCATATGTTCTATCCAGAGTTGTCAACTGTTACATTTTGTCTGCTGGCCAATCATATGTTCTATCGAGAGTTATCAACTGTTACATTCTGTCTGCTGGCTAATCATGTGCTCTATGCAGAGTTGCCAAGTGTTACATTTTTTCCGCTGGCCAATCATGTGTTCTATCCAGGGTTGTCAATTGTTAACATTTCTTTTCTTTTTTTCTCAATACAAACATTTCATCGCTAGCAATCTCGCCAGACTGATTACTAAATTCTCAAGGGTTTGGATACATTTACTAGTATTCCATTCTAATTAAAACGATATTTTTTTGCTATGTGCAACATGAGTTGGCACAGGATTTACATATCAGAACATTATTGTTTAAATTCGACTTTTTGGTAAGAGGTAAATTTTCAAATCAGAAAAATCATTTTCAAATTACTTCTCCACACTCTAGGTAATTCTTTAAATCGTTCGTTACTATCTTCAGCATCAACTTTTGATTCAACACAAGCCGATTGTTCAATGCTGCTAGTGCTTACTAAAAATAAATGTTTAACAAAAACTCTTGTAGGTTATCATAATAAGAGTTTCTTCACTTTCCAGGTTTGCTAAAATAATAATTAGTTTTACAACAATTATGTCTTCTTCGCTTGCCCTCATTTTGTATTGAAAACAGAAACATTAACATAGTTCAATTTTCTTAGAAAAAAATATGTATATTGATAATAATTTTATATACATAGTCAAATAACACAGCCCAACACATAATTTGGTGCCAAAGTTTTTGAAGCTGTTTCTTTATGAATTCAGTGTGCTGAGTTCAAATTTGGCATTAGTTTTTACCCAGGAGCTTTAATTTTTTTGCTACGTGCTATTTAAGTTTGCGTTTTATTGTTAACATTCAAATTCAAATGGTTTATTGCCTTTCAACATTTTTACATGTAATCGACATTGTCAGCTTATATTTAAAGGTAAAACTAAAATTCATACATGTACAACATTGCTTATTATACGACTTATTCCTACTGTAATATAAGTTACTGTGATTAAAGCTTAATTTCTTTTAAAATTTAAGGTCATTGACATTACTCATAAAAAAATCATTAATAGTATAAAACTCACAATTTTTTAGCCAGGTTTCAAGGACATGTTTAAATTTATTAATATTAACAGTGGTAATCTATTAAACATTTTAATGCTTAGATATTTAAAACTATTGCGGGTAATTGATAATCTAGTGTGTGGCAAGGATAAACAATGTATATTTCTGGTATTATGTGAATGTGTATCAGATCTAAAACTAAGATTATCAATATTTTCCTTGACATACATTAAACAGGTAAAAATATATAATGATGGTATTGTCATTATTCTAAGCTTTTTAAAGTGGGTTCTACAAGACTCTGAGGGCCCAAGCCCCGCAATGCATCTGATAGCTTTTTTCTGCCACTTGAAAACTGAAAGAGCACCACTAGCGTTACCCCATAATATCACTCCATATTGCAAGTGAGTATGGAAAAATGCGTAGTAAAAATAAAGCATTAGATCCATATTTACATTGTTTTTTAACTTGTGCAAGAGAAAAGTCACCCTAGCTAGTCTACCACACAGAAAATTAATATGAGTACTCCAAGAGAGTTTCTGATCAATGTAAATGCCCAGAAGCTTTACACTGTTGTTATTCTTGTTTAATACTTTAGAGTTAAAAAGTAAATTTTCTGTTTTAGTGTTATTTATTTGTAAGTCATTAGCCTGACACCATTTCTCAGCTATGATTTTCATGGAATTATTCACACTAAGCACACTTTGTACATTACATCCAGAAGTCACAAAAGTGGTGTCGTCAGCATACAAAATTGTCTTACAAGGCATATAATCAGCAAGATCATTTATAAAGACAATGAAAAGAAAAGGTCCTAACACTGAACCCTGAGGCACACCCACCTTTATAGGCAACAGATTAGATCTTAGTCCGTTAGAATAGACCAGCTGATACCTATTGCTTAGATATGATTTTAAAAGATGAAGAGACCCCTCTGCCACTCCATAATATGATAGCTTGCTAATCAGTATATTGTGAGAAACAGAGTCAAACGCTCTGCATAGATCTATAAGTGTAGCACATGTAATTAGTTTGTTATCGAATGAGTCATAAACATTTTCCACCAAATCAAGAAGAGCTTTAATAGTAGACAGACTGGGACGGAAACCATATTGATTTTCATTAATAAGATTATTCCTTTCAAAATAAGAGTATATTTGTTTATGGAGGCACAGTTCAAATATCTTAGAAAAAATCAGAACCAACGATATAGGCCTGTAATTTTTTGGGTTCATTTTATTACCCTTTTTATAAATTGGAATGGTTACAGATATTTTAAGGCATTCAGGAAAGACTGACTCTTCAATCATCCTATTAAAAAGCAAATATAATGGCTCAATAAAGAAAGGGGCAATCTTTTTTATAATGTAGTTAGATAATCCATAGAAATCTTCTGCTCTTGAGTTACTAAGTTTATTTATTGATTCGATTATATCTGTATGTCTGATTACTGACCATTCAAACGTAGTACTAATAGGTTTCATTGAAGATAATAGAGTAGCATGAGAAATAGGTATATCATTATTGCTTTTCAGTTTAGATGCAAGACTAACAAAAACTGTGTTTAAAACATCTGGGCTTATTGGAATT
Organism: Stictocephala bisonia; assembly: GCA_035578905.1. Taxonomy (NCBI): domain Eukaryota; kingdom Metazoa; phylum Arthropoda; class Insecta; order Hemiptera; family Membracidae; genus Stictocephala; species Stictocephala bisonia. Next base: position 122,825 of record JAQJVL010001547.1, read on the forward strand.
GGTATACTGTCATTAACCTTTGTATTTGTTTCATTTTTTATTATGTGCCAGGCTGCTTTACATTTATTCTTAGCATTAAGAATAAAATCTTCATTCACTTTAAACTTTGCAAGTTTTATTTCTTTTTTGTATATATTTCTTATTCTGGTATATTGTAATTTATGTTGTTCACTTATATTTACCTTTAGAAATAAGTAGCATTAAACGTATGCTCTCAAGTTTTTTTGTGTACCATTTGGCACTGTTCTGTGGTTCTCTAGAATAAGATTCATTTTTTCTTTTTAAAATTACTGGGCAGCTTGTTACAAAATGGTCCACCACTGATTTCATAAATATATCAAAAGATCTATCTACATATATTTCAGAAAATATCAATCCGGGCCAATTTACAGTTACTAGGTTACTCAGTAAGTTACTCAATGTTTTATCATTTACAAGTCTAATCTGAATATATTGTTTTTGAGAAAATTTAAAAAAATTGTTTATCTTTAACCATAAGCCCTCATGATCTGATATACCTAAGTTAATCACACCTACTTCAACACTTTCTTTATGTACATTGCTTATTATGTTATCAATACATGCTTCCCCTCTAGTAGGGTTTTCATTGAGACAGTAGCAATTGAAAGATTTTAAGATGTTTTTCAACTCATTAATGCTTTTATGTTTCTTTCTTATATCTAAGTTAATATCACCAGTTATGTAAATCGTGTGGTTTTTAAATCTGGTAATAAAAGTAAGGAGAGATTCAATTTTTTCAATAAATATTTCTTCTTTTGAGGACGGTATTCTATATACTGATATGATAATTACTTTTTGCAACTCAATTTTAATTGCTGCTGCCTAAAAGACCTTTTCAGTACAAAATCTTTTTATATCAATTATAGAGAATTTTAGATTTTTATTTTTGTTAATATAAATTGAAACACAACCTCTTATACTACTTAAACGACAGAAACTAGATGCATGTTCATAGCCAAATGGTACAAAAAGATCAATAGTTGAATCTCTCAACCAGTGTTCATTCACACACACAACAGAACAGTTCAATTTATCCAAGCAATATTGTAACTCATTAAGTTTGCTTTGTATTGATTGAATGTTTATGTGAAGCAATACAAAATCATTTTGGTCAGAATTAGAAGTAAAACTTAGTGGAAAATCTATCTTATTTTTTAACTTATCTATTTTAGAGGACTTATCACTAAACAACCCTCTGCTAAAAAAGATGCATTGCTGCTAGAAGAGTTATCAATTAGATTTAGTTCATCAGCCAAGGGTAAAGAAAATGATTCATTTAAATCATGGCCAGTCTCTTCATTTTGTTCTATGTAAGTGGAGGAACAAATAGCAGCTTGATTCTTGTGGAGACATTCACTTGCATTGTGGATAGCCTCACTGACACACACACTCGTAACTACAGTTGATTCATTGGTGGGAAGTGAGACTGAGGTAGGTGTTGTTGACTCCGCCTTGTGAAACTTATTTGAAGTTGTTGAAATCTCTTTGTGCTGCTGAAGAGTATTTTCCACCAGCTGGAGGATTTCAAATGCCACAAATTTTTTTCCCTCTTCGATTAATGTGCAGGCCATGTCTGGTTTGATAGGACCTTTGAAGTAAGTAAAGGTCAAGAAGTTGAATATATGGATTAGCGTAAACAATATCTCTAATTCCATTATTTATATCTCTAATTAAAATATTTTTAGGGTCATCCTCCCACAAGTCATATCGGTAGGGAATTGTTGACAAGATTAAATTTGTTTTTTCAAATATTCTTACTTTTTCTTTAATAAAGTGGAGCATCTTCTCAACTGAGAGTCTCTCTTTATTGATTGTGAGGTTAGACACATTATTACAACCACCAATTAGGACCAAACAGTCATTTCTGGTGTATTTATTCAGCTCCATCTCTCTCATGGCAGCAGAAAAAACAGCTTCCATAGGAGCTCCAGGCTGGACATGCCCGAACACCTGTGTTACATCATCTGTGGTGTTAAGGTATGACATAATATCACTCCCTTGACTATCAGACATCAGGGTAATTTTGTGAACATACTTTCCTCTGATATTTGGCTGTTTAATACGAAACTTCTCTGAGGCTATTCCTTTATCAATCTGCTTAACCATTTCAAGGGAGTTTTTGTTTTTCTTTTTCGTGTTGTTATTTTTATTAGGAGTAAGGGTTAAGTGAGGGTTAACTGCACCTATAAGTTCTTTGTTGTTTTCCCAAAATAGTTTTGTTTCGTTACTAAGAAAATTAATGGCTGTTTGAAGACGTTTTTGTAAGGTTTTATTACAGTCATTAGGATATTCTGTGTAAGGGTTTCTTATCATTTCTTTTATTTTTAGAACCTCATCAGTTTCATTTTTAAGTGTTTCATTGCACATCATTAATTTAGAAACTTCAGCAGTCTTCTCTTCCAATTCCTTTTCTAAATACTTAATTCTCTGTGTTAGCAGCCGAAGGTTATTGTGTGAAACTTCCTCTTTATGTCCAATAAAAAAGTTCTCTTCCAAGAGTGAAAATATTGCCTCTTTGTTCAGTTTATTATGCTGTAAAAATAAATAAGCTAAAACATACCTTTTCTTTATCAAATCATTTCCGTGTGGGGCAACCCCCCTAAAATTACACATATCAAATTCTCCTATAGTCAAGAAGTTGACCAGAAGCTCCTCAACAGTCATTATTACATAAATACCACAGTCGTAACTGTTTATTTGCTGAGCACACTCTAACACAATCAGTTTTGGCTCAACAAGTTGAGGGCCTAAATAGGTTGTAAGTTTTTTCATAACAATTTTTGCATGTTGTATGTTATGATTCCCACTGGAGTCAAGATAATAGAATGTGCTTTCTTGCATAGTTAATACAAGCAAACTCCAATGACTTCCACCATTTTTATCAAGTTCTTGAGCATCATTTATTGGAATAATTAAGTATTTTTTATTTTTCAAGTCCAAATAATCCAAGAAATGATTGTAATCATGAACAGATTTTAAAGCATGACTAATTATAGGATTAAATATATGAAAGCATGCATCTAACTTTAACTTATCTGTAAGCATCTCAAAATATTTGTGTATTGTATTGTCAGTTAGCCATTCATCTCCTAACAATTCACTACATGTGGACAATAAAATAGAACTAATATCAGTTTGAGTCATAACAGATGCACTTTTATCTGATACTTTTTTATTTAGTGGTTCTCTAGTTGACTGGTCTTCTGATAGCAGGATAGAATTACTTAGACTCATATTTGAAGTTTCTGAGTCAGATTTTATCATATTTTTACTCTTAATCAAACGATTATAGGAGCTAAACTCTTTTGCTGCTCTATAGAGTGCAGATGCATAACTTTCCTTATATTTTTTTGCAACTGTGTCTACCGAATATTTTATTTTATTTTCTTTAAAAGAATAAATATTTGATTTATTTATAACTGCTGTTTCATTTGTTTCAAAAAATATTACTTCATATTTAATGGCATTCTTATGCGTTAATTTATCAATATGTGTTACTTTTGCTGGCCAAGTTGGATAGCCCTTGATTTTAGCAAAAACAATATCATTTATGTAGAAATTACTTTTCCCATTATTTTCACTAATTGGAGAAAACATTTTAAAGCATATATTTTATTTAATAAAAATACTGGTTCATATGTTCAATGATAAAAATGCATTCAACGATAAATTGTGATTTGCTATAAGGTTAACTGCCAAGGAAAATTATTTCATTCAGTGCAGATAACACTGAGTATGACAACAGTAGCAAGCAGCCAGGTCCAGCTGTTCACTCCCACTCACCTGCTTGTCAGCTGGAGTTGTCTCTAACAGCTGTTGTATAGTAGCACTAGCTTTGATCAATCCTGAAATTTGCAGTATCCTGTTTGTTCATTGAACAACTACATTGCTCATGTTAATGTTAAGCACTTCCTGTTTAATTCAATATTGCTAACAGTTTGCAAACAAAAATATACTCCTGTTACAATCAAACATTGATTTCAAGTGTTTTGAAACAGTTGAAAATGTATAGGCCTTAACTTAGTCTGTAAAGATTACATTCAATATAAAGTTCACAGCTTTCAAAAATCACAGATCACCATGTGGGATTGAGTCAAGCAAAGTAAGTGGAATTACTAAATAACATTTTAGTTATAATTTTCAAAGAAAATTTGAGGTTTATCATTTCTGCTAATAAGTTATACTTATCTTAAACCTATCCACTTCTTTTAATAATAAAACATTTTAAAAAACATGAACTAAACAGCAAAATTAATCACAGCATTACACAGAAACTGCTCATTCTTCACAAGACAATTACAATATTTTCCAATATAATTACAATTACAATATAATATTCAGTTAAAGGTAAGAAGAAAAAAACATATTTTCACTTATTTATGTAATTTATTTTATATTTATTCAACTGATATACAATATTAAAGGGAAAAGGATTCAAATAAATAAATAAATATATATATATATATATAAATGTCTAAATAAAGCTTCTTCTCTTCGACAGTCTTGAATGAATTTTGTTAGGGCAGTCTCTCTGTAAATTCCAACAATAGTCTGCCATCATATTGGAATCCCATCTTCCTTGATACCTATCTTCCATAGTTTTTATGTCTTGATGAAATCTCTCCCTCTGTTCCTCACTGAAATCACCAAAATTTTCAGGAAAACGGTCCAAGTGACTGTGAAGGTAATGCAGCTTTATGCTCATGTTGCATCGTGAGTGATTGAAATTATCAAGCATATTGTTTACAAGCTGTTCATAGTTATCAGCTTTATAGTTGCCCAAAAAACCTTTGATTACGAGAGCAAATGATGACCACGCACTTTGTTCTTCTTCGTTCATCGATCGTTCATAAGTTGTCTAATTTGTGGGCCATGAAAAATTCCAGCTTTTATTTTTTCAATACTAAGTGCAGTCATCTTTTGACATATGTACAGAAAGCATTGACCATCCTGATTGGAACCTTCACAAACTGTTTCATAAGGCCTAGCTTTATGTGCAAAGGGGGCAAGATTATTTTGTTTCTTTCAACTAAAGATTCACGGATAACATTTTTTTCTCCGACAACCATGTGCTCCCTATTAGGCCATTCCCTTTTTGTCCAATGGTTTTGTTTATCCCTGCTATCCCAAAGACACAAGAAACAAGGATATTTTGTGTAGCCACCTTGCTGACCAAGAAGAAAGTTTACCATCTTTAAGTCCACACAAATGACCCACCCGTGATCTTTATACATTATTTTCTCAATTACTAGAGCTATGTTGTTATATTCTTCTTTTAGTTTGGTGGAATGAGCAATAGGAATAGGTCCAAATTTGTTGCCATTATGCAAAAGTACACACTTTAAACTACGTTTGGAACTGTCAATAAAAAGGCGCCAGTCACTTGGAATGTACTTAGCTAGACCCATTTTTGTAAGAAGCCCTTTAACATCATTACAGAACACAAGTTTATTTTCTTCAGAAAAAAAGGGAAGCAAATATTTTTCTCTAGACCGACTAAATGTAATTTTTGTCCCTTGTTCAAGCAGATTTTTTTTCATTTAACCTAGAAGCTAAGAGTTCAGCAGCTTCCTTTGATAGGCTCAGATCTCGAACAAGATCACTCAACTCTTTTTGATCAAAACGTTGAGGACTGTTTGATTCCTCCTCATAGTCACTATCCTTACCTTTATCTGGTTCACAAGGCGTGTCAGAATGATCTGATTCATCATCTGAGAGCTCTGGTAGCTGATGATATGTAGGGATTGGTATTTCATCTGAATGTGAAACAGGTCTTCTAGCAGATTCCAGATTAGGATAAGTCCATTTACTGTGGTTGTTCCGATTTATACCGTTAATGTTCACAACACAAAAGTAGCAGTCATCATAGTGGTTCTTGGGTTCTCTCCAAACCATGGGAATGCCAAACTTTAAACATCTCCTTTTGCCTGTAGTCCATTGACGTAAATGTTCTGTACAAGTTTTACAAACGACATGTGGAGCCCACGTTTTATCTTGGTCACCAAGCTTAACCCCAAAATTTCCTATATACGCACGTTTCACAAAATCAGTTATAGTTTTCGATTTTCTTGTGATGTGTACTCACCACAGATATAACAAAATACATCAGGGTGATTAATGCAACTTTTACGGCTAGAACTCATTGCTTCACAACATAAATGTACTGAATCACTGTTTTGAGGTTATGTTGAAGTAAAGAAATGAATAGTAGGAAGAAGAAATGAGCATTATGTTGTTTACAGTAGACAGTGTAATGTGCAAAACATTGAGGACACAAAATACAGTAAACAAAATCTTTACAAATTTTCATAACGCTATAGTCATTACCCAATATTAACAGGATAAAAATTGAAAATACAAAATCTAAAAAAGTGGAGCTGATAGGGAAAAACGGGTTTCATATTTGAAATCAGCACCAAATATATAATAAAAAACAGCTTTAAAATCTCAGGCACCAAACAAAAAAATCTTTTTTGTTACTCTGTGAATCATAAGAAAATAAAAACACACAAACCAAAAATTACATATTTCAGACTAGAAGAAAAAGAATAATTATAAATATATATATACACTGATAATAATTGTTTGTACAGTATGTGTTTTGGAGACTACAGAAATCTAGGTTTCACATTATATTAGAGAGCCCACCCGAAGAACCTGAAACTAACAAACTGACTGAAAACTGAAGGACCATGTGTTTTACACCTCGTTATTGCAAGTCTAGTGTATGACCCCACAAGTAAAGAGATTGCATGTTGCTATCCCAGTTATTAGTAGGTCTTGAACAGAAAATCCCAGATGGGGAAAACATGGTTTATCTTTAGATTCGGAAAAGTGGCATACTCTGATTTTAAGAGAGATTAGTGGCAACAGAATTTACAGCCTTCCAACCACACAAAAATATTACTATGTGAGAAAACTTATACCATCCGAAGGTTACTTCCTTGATGCTCCCTTTGCTAGGGTTATAATCCAGTCAATTTAAAATTTTACCTAACAAAAACTATGATACAACTAAGAATTGGCAGAAATCATATATTCAGCATTATAAATACAATGTCAAAAGTCCAGTGATAAAGCATGTGCTAAAAATATTATTCAAGATCAAATGTAATAAAAAACTATTTTTTTTAGAGGTATCTAGTGTTTGGACTAATATGACTTTCAAAAGTTTCAAATCGGTATATCTCAAAAACTGTGACTCGAGCATAACAACATTTGTTGTAGATAATTTTACAATCAACAACTTTTGCCTTACTAATATTTCATAAAACTTACCATTCACGAGAAATTTGCAAAAGATTGTTTTTATGATCTTTGACGTTGGAAAACATTTTCAGCATATGCTTTATCACTTAGGACTTTTGAAATTGTATTTATATTGTGAAAATATTATCTCTGCCAATTTTTTTGCTGTATCTGAGATTTTTTGCTTATCCCCACTTTCATGCGTATTTTTACTGGATTATTAAGGTTCTCCTGAATAAGCAAAATACTCATAAAATTTTCAGGTGCTTGCAGGGACTTGGAGTCCAGACTGGGATGCTCTGCTGCACTGTCCGCTAGGTCTGACCTCAGATTCTGCCTGGCAACAACTCTCGCTACGCTCAGAGTTCTGGGACTGCGCTAGTCTTTCAGACCACGACAAGGCAGTAGTGGACAAGCTCAGAAGTTTATTTACTGGGGAACGTCGGCCCAGTTCACTAGAGACAGCTAATGCCTGAAGACATCAAATAACTTGATTTATTTCAATAGATCTAGACTAGGGGACAGCCCTGCATACTTTGCGTGCCAATCCTGTCACTCACTACCCTTGGTGACACCTCAGCATTCGGCCTTGGCATGTGACTTTCAACAACAAATATTTGTGGTTAAACTGTATTAAGTAAAATCATAATATGTAAATATATTTCTAGTACCTCACTCATTGCACTTGAGTTGCAACCTTTTTACAGTTTAAATGTTAACAGCCAATGTTAATGCTAAGATTAAGAAAGAACTATAACCTCCCCAATAATGTAAACATTATTATTTAAATTCTAATAGCTGTTAAAATTTTGTAAACATCATTATTTACATTTAAACAGCTTTTATAAGATAATAAAACAGGATAGCTAATTTTGCATGTGTGAGCATGGTTTTCATATATATGAACCCATACATTGGCATTGACCCACCCGCCCACCCATACACGTACATTGGCAATGACTCACTCGCCCACATAGTTGAAGGGCTTCCGGAACCCTTCAGAGTAAAAATTGAAAAATAGTGACCTTATTGCACAACTACATACAGGGACACATTTTTTGACACTTCAATAGTTAAAATTGAAAAAGAAATAAGAGAGGAGTTGCATTAACAAAACATTATTATGTACAAGGATTGCTGTAAAATGCTGCACTTTAGTTTGTTGTATTTAAGTCATCACTTCTAAAATTAAATCCTTAATTAAATGCCTTGCAAACCCATCATAATCATATTGCATAAGTTATGGAATTATGTTAAACTATGAAGCAAACATACGCATTGTCGAGTGAAGTAATAGAAATAAATAATGCATTCAGGATGGGTCAATGCTTTTGTTGATGGACCAATGCTTTTAGATGTCTAACGTAAACATATTACTATGTCAAACTTACAACTAAAAGTAGATCTTGTATAACTTCTTTTTAGTTCCTGTATGAAGTTATTTGCTCTATAGCATTAATTATTTATTTTTTTAAATCTTAAAAGTTAGGTTATATAGATAAAGTGCATGTGCACATTTGTATTTGAATTCAATGGAAATACCCTATTGAATTCATGTCCAACTATGTCATTCAAAACTTGTTTGAGTGATGATCTACATTCTAATAACACTAAAGAATGTTAGTGTTTGCAATTGGCAGTTTTCATTTCTATATTTTAACTCATATCATATACTTTGTGTCATATGATAAATATATGTATATTACATACACATAATTGTAAGTTTTTTTCAGCTACACTGTTTATGAATGCTATACTGCATTATTACGACAAAATTTCTTATTTTACCCTTGCAGTACTTTTGTGGAGTAAATATGACCCAGGTGGGTAATTTTATATTTAGATTAAAACCTGATGGAAGTACTGCTCCCACTCCCTCAGTAGCTTTCTAGAATTCAGTCTAGTACAAAGTCACACTATTTGCTTTGTCTTCTCGATCGTCCAGTACTTTTATTTCATTGGGTCACTTTTACTCCACACAAGTAATTATGATGACAAAATATTAATATTGTTTTTAGTATCTAAAAAGAATTACCTGTATTTATGCATATGTGTATTTGTTTCTGTACAACAAATAATAAACACCAAAACAGTATTATTTTATGAGGAAGACAAAGGTAGTTGGACATTTGCCATCATTACGTGAAAAATAACAATCACGACGTTTCGATTTGGTAAAACCCAAACCTTTTTCAAGTGCTAAAAATAAATTACATCTACACAAACATGTTATAAAACTACGTTCTTAAACTAATAAACTTATCTACTTTAATAATTATCTACATTTTAACCTAGATCCTAGAATGGAGTACAACAAAATGAACTTCTACTAAATATAAAAAATATTAACAGGGTTAAATTAATATAGCCAATTAGGCGCTGTCAAGGTCACGATATCAACGAAAAATGTAAAACACAATAAAATTAATATTCAAATCAGACTGGAATAAGATTACATTAACTAATCATAAATATATAATACCTGAAAAACACAATTAATTAAAAATAACATTCAACACGCACAAAAAATTATATATATATATATGACTCGGAAGGACTGAGACTACTATTAAAATTACATTTTAACCTGAAAAGACAACAATTATTAGGAATAAAACAATACCATAATCAAATATTACAAAAATGATGAAGTCTTACGACCCGCAGTGACGATGGCGTCTAGACGTCCCAGGTACGAAGTGAGGATGATACAATCCAAATGCCGTGTCTACGAAGTTCCCTCCAAGGTGATAAAACACGGGGACTAGACAAACATACACACTACACTTCACAACAACCATACACAGACTCACGAGGTCAGGGACGTACGCTCCGAGGTCGCCAAAAATGCGGTGACTCAGGTACAGGGACGGAGACTCATGGGGTGTTTAATTGTTATAGGTGCAGGTGGTGTAGGATTCTGGTTAGATGATGTCATGAGTGTATTGAACTTTTTATCAAGTGTGTTTTTAAGTAAAGGAACCCACATGGGTCTAACTTCTATGCTACTTTGACTGATTACTTGTTCATTATTTAGTTTCAAAAAGGCACCTTCGATGAATTTACGTTTAAAAAAATGTGGTTCCCTGTGAAGTATTTTAGTGTTATCCCAGTTAAATCTGTGCTCATTGTTCCAGGCATGTTCAGCTAATTTAGAATGTGTAGTGTTTCCTTTTTTAATGTTATTTTTGTGTTCTTTTAGCCTAACTTCCAGTGGTCTCTTTGTTTTCCCTATGTATTTTTCATTGCATTCGTGAAGTTCCCTCCAAATATAAAAAACATTTTTTATATTTAGTAGAAGTTCATTTTGTTGTACTCCATTCTAGGATCTAGGTTAAAATGTAGATAATTATTAAAGTAGATAAGTTTATTAGTTTAAGAACGTAGTTTTATAACATGTTTGTGTAGATGTAATTTAGTTTTTAGCACTTGAAAAAGGTTTGGGTTTTACCAAATCGAAACGTCGTGATTGTTATTTTTCACGTAATGATGGCAAATGTCCAACTACCTTTGTCTCCCTCATCTGATAATCCATCATTAACAAATTTCAAAAACAAAGTATTATTTTGTTAAATAACATTTTTTTTTACTGTTGTGAAATATTTAATAAAACTATCCATATATTACTAGACTTATTATTCGAATAACATTTTGTTAGTAGTCTTATTGCATGAACTTCATAATTGTTGTCGTTTGCAAAACATTTGTTTTGAAGGAAAACACATCAATGATATAAATTTATAAAAAAGGCAAATACAAGTACGATTTAATATGAATAAAAAATAAATACAAGTATGATAATTATGAAATAACTAGTTACATGAAATTATAATGTGTTTAGCTTGATAGGCTTCAACCGTTATTTTCCTTCATGTTTTTTTCTTTTTTTTCGTCTTCTTTTCAGCTTCCTGAAACAGCAATGTAGTTTAAGTAATAAAGCTAATTCAAACATAAAATGACCACATAATGCTAATTTGAATGATAAAATACAAAATTGTTACAAAAACTATTAATGTTGAATATAGTTGAAGTAATCTTATTGCATGAACTTCATAATTGTTGTCGTCTGCAAAACATTTATTTGAGAAAAACACATCAATGATATAAATTTATAAAAATAGCAAATACAAGTACGATTTAATAAAATAACTAGTTACATGAAATTATAATGTGTTTAGCTTGATAGGCTTCAACCGTTATTTTCCGTTGTGTTTCTTTTCAGCTTCTTGAAACAGCAATGTAGTTTAAGTAATAAAGCTAATTCAAACATAAAATGACCACATAATGCTAATTTGAATGATAAAATACAAAATTGTTACAAAAACTATTAATGTTGATGTATCTGATGATGAATTTTTTGTGTCATTGTATGTATTCACGCCAAGTGGGTTAGGGTTCTAAATGTGCCATGTAATTTTTACTGTTACACCGTGATTAGCGAGTTATTTCAGCCAATTGTATTAATGTTAGCATCTCTCTTAAAGTGTTAATTTGGCCTGTTAGTATATCAAAAAATGTATAAAAATAAAAAGCCTAACAGTTTCACTTAATTGTCACTTCCACTACAGGTTAATTGTTTTATTTTCATTCAACAGATACCCATTAGGTTGAAACCATTTTGAAGATTCTTGAATAGTTGTATCATCTGCATAAAGTATAGTAGATGATTTAACTACAAAAGGTAGGTTAATGCTTAAAAAACAAAAGATGACCCAAAATAGAACCCTGGGGACACCACTATCCAGAGACAACTCTTGAGGCCACTGTTCATTTAAAAATACTTTTTGTTTACGCTAAGATAACTAAGAGTTGACAAAATTAATTTTTAAAAAATTAACAGCCACTCTATATGTAACTGATGTCACTTTTTTTACTCAAAATTCACTGTTTTTTCTGTCTTTTTATGCACATACACCGATTTTTTTATCACTAAGAAACTAAAAGAGGTTGTGTTAATAAGTAAGGCAAGTTTGGTTACGTAAATCTTCTTAGTTTAAGTAAAATAATTAATCTTAGAGTGTAACGGATGTTACACGATTGTGAACCCTGAGACCCATCCTCCCCACCAAAGCTGGTAAGCATGCCAACCGGGGGATGGCTCAAAACAAGTCGAGCGACGGGATCACGGGTGGCAGTTGGAGGGTCCAAAATAAAGCTCGGCAGCTGAGCAAAACTACTTTTTATTATCAAGAAAGCAAGTATTAAATAATCAAAAACGGCAGAAGGCCACAATATCAATTCGCACTTCAATAAATAACAATAACACTAAAATTAACAAGATAAGACACAAAAGCTACAAAAACAACAAACTCAACAAATACCAAAATTACCAATTAACAACTACATGGTCTATCTGCAGTTTAGCCGGAGACCCCCAAAACGTAAGATAAATTTAATGCCCACAAAAAATTGAAAATTTAGAAAACTTCTGGCAAACAACAATTAAACCGGCAATTTAGCCCAAATCCCATAATTCCACCGGGCCAGGGAGTAAGCCGGAATCCCTGGGCAGCTCCGAATTAGGCGTTAAATCAAAGCACAATAATCCCCTTTTGGTGAAAGTTTAAAAATTAAATAATTTAAAAGAAAATATAACACGGTACCGTTCGAGTAAAAAGTCACTTCAAAACCCCCCTTAACAAAAAATAAATAACAATAACTAGGCCTAAGCATATAAATAAATAATAACAGGATTTAACAATGGGGACCTAACAAATATAAAAATCTAAACAAATGTAACAAGAAAATAAACTAATTAAACTAAATAACAATAAATATAAATAAATATTAACATCAAAAAAGATCTTTGTGTATTTTAAAAGTTTTTCTCTCTTTAATAAAAAAAATATAAGTCCCCATGGCTGTTTCATCAAATCACTGTTCCAGTTTAAGTTTTAGGCCTAGGCCACATAAAAAAGTTCCACCAACATTTTCCTTTCTTCTTCACAGCCCACTTTTGTCTTTAAAAAAATAAGACCATCCAAAACCCCCCCAGCTCAGCCGCCGGGAAAACAAGATGGAATACACTGACCTGAGGACAGGAGACTTATACCACAAAGATGTAGAGCGGGTAGCGGGCGCCTCCAGGCTCCAACATGGTCCTCAGGCCAGGCTAGCAGTGTAGATGGTAGACAATCCCCGGACGGCAGGCCGAGGGCTGAACGTCCCACTCAAGGACCCTGGAGTTTTAGGAGCTCTAGCCTGGCATGGTAAGGAGGTTCGGCCGAGTAGCACTCTACTAGAACAATCTAGACTGATGGCCAACCTGACAGACGAAGGCCGGAACACGGAACGAACGAACTGAGCCAACGGCCACCAAAGTACACGAATCGCCGGGCAAAAGCGAATCGCAGGCAGCCTGGCAGACAACGACGAAAAAAACGAAATGTACCGGTCAAAAGACCCGGTACAACCTCCCTCTGCAAACCTCAACACACCCAGGCAGGGGAGAAAACTCGGTACCTCAGGGAACCAAACAGGAAGAAGAAGAAACCTCCAAAGAGTGGTGTTCCAAGGACGTCCAAGAGAAACTAAGAGGGGAAACCCCTCGAACAGGGAGCAAACTACCCTGACTGTCGGGCCCGACAAGAAAAAAGAGAGAGAGAGACTCTCTCAGAACAGCCACCTAGGGCGCAGAGGTGATCAATCTCTTTGCCCCAAGAAACCCCCAGGAACACCAACTCCTGGACCAACCGTTCCCGGAAAGCCTTAAGCTGGGACACATGGGCTTTCCTGAACACCTTGCCTGACTGGGGATCAACCAGCAGAGCAGTCACCGGTGACAAAAACCTGTCGATGCGGTGGGGACCAGACCACCGATAGCACAACTTTGCAGCTCTTCGTTCCGCGGCCGAACTGACCGGGTGAGCCTGACAAAGCACCAGATCTCCAACCTGAAAAGGGTTAGGAGTACGACCCTTATCGTACCTCCTCCTCACTCTCTCTCTAGCACGTAGCAGGTTGCGCCGAGCAGCCCACCACGTGGACACTACGTCAGTGGCACCTGGCGTAGGTAGAAGATCCTCTAGCCTCCACAAGTTGGACAAAGGGTTGTTAGGAGGGTAGCCATGTAGAATCTCGAAGGGAGTGGCATTGTGACTCTCATGCTTGGAAGAATTGAAAGCAAGCTGGAGCCAAGAGAGACTCTCATCCCAGGTGTTCTGCTTCTCAGCATGGAAAGTAATAAGGGCAGACCGAAGATTGCGGTTGATCCGCTCTGCATGAGAAGGCTGTGGGTAATACGGAGAGGTAGTCACATGCCTGATACCATTGCCAAAACAGAACCTACGAAACTCGTGTGAGGTAAACTGGCTACCGTTGTCGGACACAAGTGTGGAAGGCACACCAAAGTGCTGGAAGAGTTGGGACTGGAGAGCACGGATGGTGAGCTTAGCCGTGGCACTCCGAAGTGGGAAAAGCCAAACGAACTTCGAGAAAGCATCCACACAAACAAGTAGGTAGGAGCTACCTGACTTGCTACGGGGAAAAGGACCCACGTAGTCGATGAACACCTTCTCAAAAGGATGCTCGGCCACCTCAGAAGATAACAACCCTAACCTTGCATTCTGACTAGGCTTGCTGAGAGAGCACAGGTGACAAGCCCGCACTCTGCCCGCAACATCCCGGTCCATGCCCTTCCAGATGAAGTACCTACGAATCTTAGCGATGGTCTTATGAATGCCAAGATGACCGCCCACAAGAGAAGAGTGATAATATTGAAAGACCATCGGTACTAGATGACTAGGCAGCACTACACGGGGTTCACCCCTCTGTCGAGGACGGCAACAGAGTACCCCTTTGGACAGAAAATAGGGAGGGTGGGCTCCTCCCTCTTGAAGCTCACCTAAGATGACTGACAGCTCAGGATCTTTCTGCTGATGGGACAGTAGGTCGTCAAAAGCCAGAGGAAAATCCAGAAGAACAGCACCACACTGAGCAACAGCCTCAGTCGGTGGATCACTGGGTTCGTGGTACATGCGGGAAAGAGCATCCGCGATGACATTCTGGGTACCCCTAAGATGTTGAACTCGGAACTTAAAAGCAGAAATTTTGACCACCCAGCGACCAATTTTCCCGAGCTGTCGGGAATGGGCAAGAAGCCAAGATAGTGCCTGATTGTCCGTCTCCAGCAAGAACTCAGCGTGTTCCAAGAAACGCCGAAACTTGTCCGTACCAAAGACAACAGCCAGACACTCTAACTCATAGATGGAAGAAGCTTTCTGTTCCTGGTGAGACAACGTCCTCGAAGCAAAAGCGATGGGCTGCCTGACCCCATCAAACTCCTGAGAAAGAACAGCAGCAATGGCGGAGGAGGAGGCATCAGTTTGAAGAATAAATTCTCTGCTGAAATCAGGCATACGCAGGACAGGAGGTTGCATGATAGCCTCCTTGAGAGCATCAAAGGCAGTCTGCTGAGCTTGGCCCCACACAAAAGGGACACCTTTCTTTCGCAGCTCGTTCAACGGCGCAGCAAGCTCGGCCACGTTAGGGATGAAGCGACGGTAAAAATTCACCATCCCCACAAAACGGGCAATCCCCTTGGCATCTCTGGGAGGAGGAAAATCCCGAATGCCCTGGGTCCTCGCAGGATCAATGCAGACGCCTCGAGAAGATATCAGATGACCCAGAAAAGAAATCTCAGGACGAGCAAAAGTGACTTTCTCTGGATTGACGGTAAGGCCAGCTGATTTAAGGCGACTAAGAACTTCCTCCAGATGTTGCATGTGTTCCCCGAAAGTCTCACTGTAGACAAGAAGGTCGTCCAGGTAATTGAAGACAAACTTGAACTTCACATCATGGAAGATGGAATCAAGCAGACGAGTAAGAGTCTGGGCACCCACAGCAAGACCCATAGGAACCCTAGTGAACTGGTAAAGATTCCAGGGAACACAGAAGCTAGTCATAGGCCGTGATTCCTTCTTCAATGGAATCTGATGGTAGGCCTGGTTCAAATCGAAAACACTGAAAAACTTAGCCTTACCGAACCAATCAAACGCAGAATGCAAATCAGGCAGAGGCACCGAGTCAATAGCGACCTTAGCGTTGAGCCTCCGATAATCCATCACAAGCCTAGACTTACCATTAGGCTTGGGCACAAGAAAAGCTGGACTGGCATAAGCTGAACGAGACGGTTCAATCACACCCTTGCTCAGAAGATCCTCAATCATAGCCCTCATAACCTCCATCTTTGGGGGAGCAAGTTTGTACGGATGACTTCTAACTGGCTGAGAATCGGTGAGGTGGATCTCATACTCCAGAAGAGAAGTGACCCCAAGCTCAGCCGTAAGCACATCAGGAAACCGCAAACACAGCCTCCTAATGGCCTCCGCCTGCTCAGGGGGGAGATGACCAACCGGATCCACCTTGGGTTGTTCGGGCTCAAAACCCACCTCTCTGACTGCAGGAGGGCAGTCAGAATCACCTACTAGAGGCACCAAAACTCGCCGATTGAACCTGAAAAACATCTGGCGCTTCTGGAGGTCAAGCACCATACCACTCTTAGAAATAAAGTCTGCCCCTAGGATACAAGAAACCGCCAGGTCCTTGGCAACAAGAAAACCCCACCTCCAGGAAAATCCTTCAATTTTAAACTGTAAAAACGCCTTTAGAAGTATGGGTAGAGGAGTTTGGGATGCCGTCCAGCAAGTAATAGAAGAAGGCTCGGTGTGCCTGACAAGTCCTAAGGCGTCAAGGGACTCAAAAAGAGAAAGGCTGATGATACTGCATGCCGAACCAGAATCAAGAAGGGCTCGACACACTGTACCACCAAAAGATACAAAAACGCCAGGACACACCGAGGTGACCGCACTAAGTCCCAGGGAAGCCATGCCAGCAAGGCCCGAAAAATCCCCGACACTCCTGCTATGGGCACGTGTCAAAGGCAAATGGCCACGGTCACTCGCAACAACGCGGGGAGCTAAGAATCAAGAATCAAGAACTTTATTTGTCATTAAGTTAAAACACAATATAACAATAGACTTCGTCAATTATACATACATAAAAACATTTCACATCACAAATTTACATACTAAAATATTAAATCTAAACAGTTGTGATCCAAGAAATCATCTATTTTGTAAAAAGCCTTTGAAATAAGCCAAGCCTTAATTACTGCCTTAAATTTACTTAGAGTTACATCTCTGGCTGTAAGAGGCAATTTATTACACATTTTAATTTGAAGATATAAATGGCTATTACTACTTTTACTCAATCTAAACTGGGGTAAATTTAATTTGTCCAGATTTCTGGTCCCATAACTATGAGTGTCAAGACGTTGAGTGAAGCTTGTTAAGTTTTCCTTTACATAAACTAAATTGGAGAAAATAAACAAACTAGGTAAAGTTAAAATTTGAAGCTGCTTGAAAATACTACCGCAGCTTTCCCTACTACCGACTCCAACAATTGCTCTAACAGCTTTTTTTTGGCATCGAAATACTTGGGAGGATCCTTGGCTGTTGCCCCATAATTTTACTCCATAAAGAAGTAGGGGATGGAAAAAGGCAAAATATGAAGTTAATAATAAATTCAGGCTGACACAAGATCTTAACTTACGTATCAGAAAAATTATCCTAGAAAGTCTGGTTATAATGTTGTTTGTATGAGTGTTCCAGTTGAGTTTGCTATCAATATTTATTCCTAACAGTCTGACTGATGTGCAGTCGCTGGTAGGCATCTTTAGACTAAAATTGATGTTTTCTGATTTTTTATTGTTAATTACTAAGTTATTTGCTGTGAACCAAATATTAGCCTTCTCCACATCCTCTTTGACTTTTAGTTGAGAATTTACAAGATTTGAATCGACACTTAAAAATGTTGAGTCATCTGCATATAAAATAGTATTTTTTAGATAACATGGCAAGTCATTGATTACAACTAAAAACAGGAAAGGGCCCAGGACAGAGCCCTGGGGCACACCAAATTTAATTTCTTTGAGTTCAGATTTCTGCTTACCGACTATTACCATCTGTTTTCTATTGCTTAGATATGATTCAATAAGTTTGAGCTCAGTATTATCAAGGCCATAGAACTTTAATTTTTGAACCACAATATTGTGGTCCACATTATCAAAGGCCTTACATAAATCTATTAGTGATGCACTTACGACTAGTCTATTTTCAAAAGCATAAAAAACTTTATTGACAAGCTCTTCTACTGCATTGACTGTACATCTCCCTGGTAAAAACCCAAACTGAGATGTACTTAATAAGTTATGTTCATCAAAATAACATAACAGTTGATCTTTTATTGCCACCTCAATTACCTTTCCAATAACTGGCACCAGAGAAATTGGTCTGTAATTAGATGGACAGTTTTTGTCATATTTTTTATAAATGGGTACTGTTTTTGAGATTTTTAAAGAATTGGGAAATATACCTGAGAAAATTATAATATTTACAATATAAGTTAAGGGATTAATAATTACATCTGCAATATTTTTTAATAAAAAATTAGAAAACCCATAAAAGTCTTCGCTTTTAGAGGAATTCAAAGATTGAACAATTTTACATACATCAGAGCTATTAAGTTTCTTCATTCTAAAGACTGGTCTGTTTATACTACTATCTAGGTGGCCAGAGAGCAGGTCAAGTGCGCTAACTTGGCTATCCTTAGCAACATTAGAATTTGCGCAGTTTAGAAAAAAGTCATTAAATGTATCTGGGGAAATGGATGGGGTAACTCTATTTCTAAAATTATTACAATTTGTTTCTCTTTTTATCACTTGCCACGCTGCTTTTACTTTATTGTTTGAGTTTAGAATATAAGATTCATTATACTTGATTTTTGCATGTTTTAGTTCTTTTCTATAGTAAAGTCTAATTCTTAAAAATGAGGCTCTGTGTTCTAAACCCAAAGATGCTCTATCTCTAAGCATAATAACATAATTTCTTAACTTAGCAAGTTCAGGGGTAAACCATTTTTTATTTTTACCTTTACCACCAATTCTAGTGTTTTTACATTTAATGGGGCAACAGCTGTTGTAATAGAAGCCAAGCTTTCTAATAAATAAATCCAGAGTGCATTCGACATTTAAGTGCTTGTTATAGATATCCTCCCATCCTTCGGTTACCAATCTCTCCCTCAATGCATGAATACATGTTTGGGTAATCAATCTGTAGGACTGATCAGTGTGACTCATACCCAACCCAGAAGATATATTACTCTTGTTTATTTTCAGCCACAGTATATCATGATCAGACATTGATGTTTTAATAATTCCCTTATCACTAACACAGCTACTATAATTAGAAATTGCATTGTCAATACAAGCCCTTTTGCGAGTATTTTCTGAGAACAAACAATATGAGTTATATTCTCTTAATAAATTAACAAACGTATGTACAATTGGTATATCTTTCCTTATATCTATGTTAAAATCACCAAGAATGAAAAAACGACTTTTCTTATGTATAAGTGAATTTAGCAGATTCTCTAGGATTTCTACAAAAAGGGAAAGATTTGATTTAGCACAATATATAGACAGTACAATTAGGTTACAATCAATCAGCTTGATTGCACATGCTTCAAAAGCTGTGTCAACAGCAAACTTCTTTACATCAAATTCCTCAAACTTTATATTTTCTCTCACAAGGAGGAGTGAACCACCATAGCCATTGCTAGATTTACGACAATAAGATGCTCCCCTTAAATAACCCCGTGGAATAAACAAACTTAATTCAGAGTCAGTAAGCCAGTGTTCATTTAGTGAAACCACATGAGCATTAAAATCATTATTTAAGAAAAAATCTTAAATCATTAAAAGATGGTCTAATTCAGGCCTTCCACTAGGTCTGAGAAAAAAAGTAGGACATTTTAATGAAAAAAGTAGGACATTTAACGAAAGGCGCAACAGTCACACTTAGCGTTGTATTATTATTATTTATTAATTGTATTCCATACGGGGACCCCCCTCGTTCCGCATGCATGAATTGAGAGCTAAAACAGCTGAATTTATCGAAGCAAAAATAATACTGAAAACTAAATCCAAGACTATGAAGTAGTTTTGTTCTCATTTGAACCTACAATATACTAAGATTAGTTCAAACGGGCATTAATCTAAATTTATGACTAATAAATTAGGTCTTACCTAATGACTCACAAATGAATGTTAAATTTATGAGATAAATAAATAGAAATAACACTTTAAAAAATTATTTCAACCCAAAATTCATGCATGTCCCCGCTCTTTATAATTTATTTTCTCTTTTACTACAAAAGAATAGAAATACATAACTTATTTATATTTTTTCATAATGTAGTATTTAAAAAATACTTAGAGAAAGGAAACTAAACCATTATTTATGTATCAAAAGTTCATTAGCTGTTTTTAATCGTTTGGTTGAAATGTCAATCATCTCTGAGGCTAATGACACTTCTGCAAAGTCTTTCCTTTTCATAGCCAACTGGAGCTTCTTCTTGCCTTCTTCTAGAAGATTTTCAGCAGCTTTGATCTCATTTCTTGCTTTTATCTCTTTTTCTTTAGATGCCTCTTTTTCTTTTTGTTCAGCAGATTCCTTCTGTTTCCTTACTTCTTCATCTTTTCTTTGAGCTAAATACTCTTTGTACTTGGAGCTTGCCCCTTTAGCTGCATCTACCATTCTCTTTGTTATTTTAATATTTTCTACTTTGCCATTGACTCTTACAAAATCTTTTACAACTCTCAAGCCAATTATGGTATGCTCATTGAGTGCCTTCCTTTCATTGGTCACAATATTATTGTTCATAGAAAACCCTCTCTCAACATCTGCATTTCCATGTGCTAGTGTTAGAAGTGAGGGCAAATAACTAGCTAGCTGAGGATATCTGGGTTTACCAGTTGATGTCTTTAGTTGAAAAACTTTATTCCAGTAGGAATCCACCCTCATGTACTTGACCTCAGTCTGTGTCTTCGATTGGATATACCAATCTTCTGCTACATCCAAATCTGATTGGTATCCTAACCATTCCTCTTTAAGTCTATCAATTTTTTCCTCTGTCAGACCATGTGGTACTTGGGTGATTATCCGTTTGAACATGTCATAGCTTTTTTCTTCTTTTCTTGCCAACCCATGCAGGCACTGCATATTTTTCAGTATTTTGTTGTCGATGGGCAGATCTTTCATTAGCTTGTTGGTCACAGTAATAAAAAAAGAACTTATAGCTTGGTAAAACTCAGACTTTTCTTTGTCAAGGATCTTTAATGAAAGTAGAGTTTTTTTAGCTTCACTTCCAACTTCTAAGTCTTTAAACTCAAGCAAGTTTGATTTTTTTACCTCTATGTGACTGATGTTGTTTTTGTGTTTTTCAATTTCTTCAGCTTTGATAAATTTTCTCAAAAGAGTCTTCATTAAATGGTTCATTTCATCATACAGTACATGAACCAATGGTTGTTCAGATTGAAACATTGTCAGAAACTTAGAAAATACAGCACTGATATGAAGCAAAAACTGCATTAGAGGAAGAAGAATGTTATTCTTCAAAGCAGAGCAGATTCTTTGGTACTTATAATTCTTGTCGAGACTCTTTGAACTTTGGTTTTGTGGCAAAAACTTGAAAAAATAATGTTTCAGTGCCTCATGCTGTTCGATAAGTCTTTTCAAGACTGGACCAATACTCAACCATCTGCTATTTACATACTGACAAAAAAAATGTTCTTCTACTTGCATTAGCTCTTGACTTTTCTTGTAATCTTCTCTTCTTGCAGCAGACAGTTTGAAAAATTTGAAGATGTCAGTTGCAAATTCATCTATCAGTGAAAATGGATGGTCACGAAGTCCACTTCCAAAAGCATTGTGGACTTTGTGGAGAGAACAAGGTCCAATGTCCACTAGACCTGGGGAACCTAAAGATTTAACCTGTGAGTTAAGTTTGGTAAAAAGGGACTTGTTCACATTAGGACCATCCATTGACACCATAATAGCTTTTGAAATTGAGACACCTTCAATTTCAGATGATTTGATGATTGCATCAAACATGGTTTCTGCTTCAGCATGGCCCAAAAATATCGAAGTTAAATACCGACATTGGACTGGTTCTGCTACCTGCTGTGGTGACCAATACCTTACGTAGAGGTCAAGTTGTTTTTTAACTTGAGTTGTAGTCGTCTCATCGAGGCACAAAGTATAAAAGTTGTTTGACTCTCTAATATCCCTGGTTAGTTCTTTAACTAAGAAAGGACCCAATCCAAAGGAAATCAAATATGAAGCTTTGGTTTTGTCCATGTTAAAGTTCTTGGCACTTTCACCAAACATTAATGTAAACACTTCATGAAGACCATCACAAGAAGCAAAAGAAAAGTTTGATTGGGCTAGCTTGAAAGCCCATATTAACTCCGCACGAATAGGATCCTCCAAAGTAACCGCACTTTCCTTTAGCACTGATGTTGTTGCGACACTACCGCTTTCTGTCACTGTGAAAACAGTTTGCCGAGCAGAGAATGCAACATTCGCTTTTGAATAATGTTTTTTAGTTTCACTGTGCTTAATTAGTTGGTCTTTGCCTCTATTTGCACAGGAAAAATAATGATTACATATCTTGCAATGCACTTCAAAGTCATTTTTGCCTTTCTTGCACCACAAAGACATAAGATGCTTGTTAGAATCTTGGCTCAAAAGCCAGTCTTCTTTGAAATGTGTTTCCCGTGGCATTTTTTGTACTATAAACTATTCCATCATCTTACTGCCTGAAACAAATTAAACACATTAGAAAATAAGCATAAAACCATTGAAAATAATAATATATATATATAAAATACACTATAAGGCTAATATATATATAAAACACAATATAAGGCTAATATATATAAAACACATCAAGTTATAAAATGCCAAGATTTGAAAGGTAGCTTTGCTACTTATAAATTGCAAAAATGTATGTAAACCGTTTAGTTGAGAAGGATTTTTACACAGAATACAATTATTTTATTAGCCTTTTATTGGTGTAAGTTCATCAGACAGGAATTAATTCACAAGCAGCTCTTGTCAATTAAATCCTATCTGATGAGCAGGCTTCCAACCCACCTTAGAAGCCTAAACGCCCTCCATCCACCCACTTCTTATTTTACAAATACAATAAATCTTTTTAAAACTGCCTATTAATATAAAAAATAAAATGATCCTTGGTCTTACATACGGTACATAGTGAGTATTTTAGAAGAAAAAGGCTTACCTTTAGGGTCGGGTAGGTTCAGAATCCTTAACACAGTCCCACATACAAAAAAACACATCGTCGGGAACGCACAAAGAGCAAAATAGATACAAAATTCCACACATCACACTATAAATCCTAAAACCCATCATCCAAATTGCATGGTTTTACCATGGCTTTACTTTGAAGCCTCCGAATTATAGTGTATATGTAATATTTAATTTATTTTTAAAAAACAGGCTAAAAATTCCAAGCAAATCTGTATTTTTGGGGTAAAATAGTGGATTATTCCTGAAATTTCAAAAAAAGTAGGAAAAGTAGGACATTGCTGAAAAAGTAGGACAAAGTAGGACATTTTTTGAAAAAGTAGGAAAAGTAGGAAAAGTAGGACAAGTGGAAGGCCTGCTAATTGATTGAATGTTAAGATGTACAAAAAAAGATCGTTTTTATCTATTAGCAAATTTAATTTGTTTACTGAATAACAAAAGGATGGTCTTATAAAAAACCATCTGTAGTATTTGTGGGCGTTTCTTGCAAAAGGTTATTATTGTTATTCAAAATACAATCAGGCTTAAGATTATCAGATGGGTGAGGATCAGAAGAGATTTCCCCAACAGAAATTGCCAGAGAATCTTGTTGTCCCAGAAAACAAGAATCATCAGCTCTGCTTTCAGGAGATGGATTAACTGAGAAGTTCTTGCTGGTCAATGGGGAGATAGCAACTGTAGATGGACCGGATTCATAGTCTGTATTTAGCTGGAGACTTGTAGTTGTGAGATCTTTAGAGGCCAATGCAGAGCCCATTACTGGACCATCAGTCATCGGGAATACCACAATAGTAGAGAGTGATATTGGAGAAGTAGATTGACCATAGTTCGGATTAGGTTTGGAGGTGTTGTTTAAGAAAGACACATCAACTTCAGGTAGATTTTTGTCTTTTAAACAGTCCACTGAGGCAGAAAGATAACAAGCTTTAAGGAACAAATCAGCTATGGTTTTTGAGACACATTTTTTTCCACGTCTATTAATGTGAAGACCGTGCAGAGTATGGTGCCGTCTTTCAAGCAGATGAAGGTCCAGCAGATAAACATGTGGCAGGCTGTAGGCTATGTTCCTTATGCCATTATTGACAGCTTTAATAAGTTGATTTTTATAGTTAGATTCTTGCAAATCAAAGGGATAGTGATTAATATCATATTTGTGTTAGCAAATTCTACAGTAGCTTTCTCAAGTAGAGATAGAAGTTCTTTAGGGTTAGCACTACCACTACCATTGGCAAAATTGTTTGTCCCTCTTATCAAAACAAGACAGTCCTTGCTTGAGTATGATTTAATAATTGAATCATTCATTGCTGAATGTATGACTTTTTCCAAGGGAGCGCCAGGCAACACGTAACCCTGCACCTGACATGTTACAGGTAGTCGCATATGCAGATGATAAGCTAAGTCTCGACCTTGGCTGTCTGATACTATAGACATTCTATTAGTTATGGGAATTTTAGTTGGTTGTTTTGTTACATTACTTGATGATGTTGGAGTTTGAAATACCACAGTGCTAATTTTATTTTTTGCCGAAGGATGTCCCACTTTAGACTGACACTGTTTATTTACTGGAAAGTTGGTATTACTTGAATAGTTAGGATTGGGAACTACAGTACGGGTTTTGAAATTACTTTTTGTGTTATTTATTTGGTCTTTCCCCTTTGGTCCACTTTTTTCAGTTTCCAGAACATTTAGCTTTGTCTGAAGTGCTGTAATACAATTTAAATTGGAAATGTGTTCCTTTTTCAGATCTTCAATTTCCCCTTCGGCGGCTCTTAGCTTCTCATCCCAAACTAAACTTCCTGCCATTGAAAGTCTCCTTTCTGAATCACTGTTGTCCATAGCTAACCAAGAGAGGACGAGTTGCTTGTTTGATCCAAAATTGTTATTTAGTATATATGCTATCATAGAACGTTTTTTAATCAAGTCAAGTTCTGATGATCGTAACTTGCATATTTGGCCGAAATCTGGGAGGTTCTTCTTTATTATTGATGTCAGGAAGTATTCAATAGCAACCACACAGTAAATACCACAGTCATGATTGTTTGTTTGCTGTTGATAATCCATAATTTTGAAATCTGAGTCTTTAATGTCTAAATAGAGGGCTAACTTGCTATGGATAATTCTGGCATCTTCCAAGTTCAAATTATTTAAGGAGTCATAGTAGTAAAACACCTTTCTACTGCAGTCAGCCATAAGCACACTCCAGTGAGTACCACCCTGTTAATCCACGAACCGTGAATTGTTTATAGGAGCCACAAGAAAACGTTTAGACTTGACATTTAAAGGGTCCAGGAAATGGTCGAAATCCTGTAGCACCTTTACCGCATGGGTGGTAACAGGGTTTAAAACAAGGAAGGAATCATCGGAAATGGCACTGCAGAGGGATTCACAGTATTTATGGATTGTTTGGTCAGATATCCAATTAGGCCCCAGCAATTCACTGCATGTGGCAATCATAGAGCATTGGACATCGGTCTGAATCATAACATCAGAGCTAGCGACAGTTTCAATCATCTTCATACTCATAGAAGTATCACTTTCAGTAAGAGATAAATCGCTAGGGCAGTCTTTTAAATCCGGATTCGGCATTTTACCCTTGAGTAGAAAAAATTGCTCGATTTTATATGGTAATTTCTTTTCACTTAAATAATCCCTCGGAGCCTTCTTAGACCTGAAAATCTTGCCACCTGGTGATATGATTTTAAAATCAATTCTTCCGGGATTAATTCCACATTTTCTTTTTGAGTCTTCTTTCTTCCAGCCACTTGGCATAGAAGAATCAGAATTTCCAGAAAGTTTATCAGCCATAATTATCTCAATATCATATACTCACAAAAAAGTTGTGGTCAATTTTTTGTAATCCGACTATACTTTAGAATGTAGCATAGAGTTGTTTAATGATTGTCACTCCCGACTATACTCTGTTGATTCACTTTGTCAGGTCTACTTTGTTGTGACACAACTATACACTATAAAATGGTAGTGTGGAATGTTTGTAGAGAGTGCTGTTGTTGTATATTAATCTAATTAATAAAATAATAATTAGATCAATTGTTTGTTGAATCCTGTATAAAAAATAAAAAATTGAGTTTTAAAATGAAGATATCACAAATGTCAGGCAGTTTCAGCAGAAAGCTGAGTAGTCAGTTCACTCACGTTCTTTAGGTTAGGTTAGGCTCCAAATCCAGGTACGTACACTGCTACTGTGGAGGCAACCCCCCGCGCTGAGCGTTTCCCGCCCCACGACCTCGAGCACGTGGACAGTCACGTCGAATGTGACCAGGTTGGCCACAAGCAAAACACACAACCGGAGGCCGAGAACCACGACCCCCCACTGGCTGACTCACACCTAAAGACATAGCCGGTCAACGGGTGGGGAGAGCACGATGACTCTCATGATCCCTCCCTTGAACGGCAGCTGGAGCCGAACCACAAGCAACCTCAACAGAAACGCCTGCAGGCTCAGAAGGAACCTCAGGCACAGTGAGAGCCATTGTCTCAGCCTGCGGCCTCGACACGTTAGGCGAAAGCGCGAAAGTAGGCCGCTGACCCAGACCCGTAGGAGTCGTGGAACCGAAGAGTGACTGAAAAATCTCATCCAGCCTAGGCACACTCTCCAAGATCCACGCCCTATCTGACGGTTCCAACCCCGGTGCCCGGTTGACCAGCCTTAAACGGGCAAGCAGATGCCCCAAACGGGCAAGACGGCAGGCCCGGTCACGACCCACTGGAGGTTCAAACTGCAGATCTTCCAAAACCCCTTCCCAATCTTCCACCTTCCGTTTACAAACCAATAACTCCTCACTAACCTCCAGTAGATCAGACCAATCCACCGCCGTACCCGCGGACAACTGCTCCCGCAGCAACCTCCGGAGATTCAGAACATCACCCTCCGGAGTCACACCCCGCGACCTCAACTCAAATATCAACTCCTCCTTCACCAGGAGGGCAACATTCTGCAGATAGGCCATCTCTAACGCAACAATTCTCAACAATATACACAAAAAAACGACAACTCCAGGGTCCAGGACGAACAAAACCCTCAGCCTACCGAGCCACTGCCGACCACTCCAATCCACCCATGAAACCCATTCAAAACAGCAACCAAGCGGATTGCCTAGTTTTTTTTTCTTTTTTTTTTATAAGTTGAATTATTTATTTGGTTTTTTTTAATTGTTTTTAAATAATTGTTTATTTGTTCTATTTTTTTTTTTTACGTATTACCAAAACACCTTGACGGTAGGACGGCCAACCATGGCCTACTAACTGGCAAACACCCACCGTCAACAACCAAGAGTTTTTTTTTTTTTTTTTTTTTTTTTTTAGGCAACCACGCTCTGCTACCAATTGAGACCCATCCTCCCCACCAAAGCTGGTAAGCGTGCCAACCGGGGGATGGCTCAAAACAAGTCGAACGACGGGATCACAGGTGGCAGTTGGAGGGTCCAAAATAAAGCTCGGCAGCTGAGCAAAACTACTTTTTATTATCAAGAAAGCAAGTATTAAATAATCAAAAACGGCAGAAGGCCACAATATCAATTCGCACTTCAATAAATAACAATAACACTAAAATTAACAAGATAAGACACAAAAGCTACAAAAACAACAAACACAACAAATACCAAAATTACCAATTAACAACTACATGGCCTATCTGCAGTTTAGCCGGAGACCCCCAAAACGTAAGATAAATTTAATGCCCACAAAAAATTGAAAATTTAGAAAACTTCTGGCAAACAACAAATTAACCGGCAATTTAGCCCAAATCCCATAATTCCACCGGGCCAGGGAGTAAGCCGGAATCCCTGGGCAGCTCCGAATTAGGCGTTAAATCAAAGCACAATAATCCCCTTTTGGTGAAAGTTTAAAAATTAAATAATTTAAAAGAAAATATAACACGGTACCGTTCGAGTAAAAAGTCACTTCAAAACCCCCCTAATACACTTAACAAAAAATAAATAACAATAACTAGGCCTAAGCATATAAATAAATAATAACAGGATTTAACAATGGGGACCTAACAAATATAAAAATCTAAACAAATGTAACAAGAAAATAAACTAATTAAACTAAATAACAATAAATATAAATAAATATTAACATCAAAAAAGATCTTTGTGTATTTTAAAAGTTTTTCTCTCTTAAATAAAAAAAATATAAGTCCCCATGGCTGTTTCATCAAATCACTGTTCCAGTTTAAGTTTTAGGCCTAGGCCACATAAAAAAGTTCCACCAACATTTTCCTTTCTTCTTCATAGCCCACTTTTGTCTTTAAAAAAATAAGACCATCCAAAACCCCCCCAGCTCAGCCGCCGGGAAAACAAGATGGAATACACTGACCTGAGGACAGGAGACTTATACCACAAAGATGTAGAGCGGGTAGCGGGCGCCTCCAGGCTCCAACATGGTCCTCAGGCCAGGCTAGCAGTGTAGATGGTAGACAATCCCCGGACGGCAGGCCGAGGGCTGAACGTCCCACTCAAGGACCCTGGAGTTTTAGGAGCTCTAGCCTGGCATGGTAAGGAGGTTCGGCCGAGTAGCACTCTACTAGAACAATCTAGACTGATGGCCAACCTGACAGACGAAGGCCGGAACACGGAACGAACGAACTGAGCCAACGGCCACCAAAGTACGCGAATCGCCGGGCAAAAGCGAATCTCAGGCAGCCTGGCAGACGACGAAAAAAAACGTAATGTACCGGTCAAAGACCCGGTACAACCCACTGCATGCAGTCATGAACATTTAACAAAAAGGCAGTTATTCTGGAATATCTTTTTTAAAAAAATCATCCTTATGACAGCTATCTAGATTGTCTCTTTCTCATATTCACTAATAAGAATTGACAAATATTAGAAGATAATTAAAAAAAAAAAAAAAAATACTACGCTCTGTAACGGATGTTACACACATTTTGTAACGGATGTTACATATTTTTCACCTTTAAAAAAAAGTACTTTAAATTGCAACACTGACAATGAATGAATACAGCAAATGAATATTCATTTCATTTTATTTATGACAGTACAGTATTTATTTGTAACAGTAGTGCAATCATAAAATACTACCAACTTAGTCAAATCCTACAACAATGACTACGCTCTGTAACGGATGTTACACACATTTTGTAACGGATGTTACATATTTTTCACCTTTAAAAAAAGTACTTTAAATTGCAACACTGACAATGAATGAATACAGCAAATGAATATTCATTTCATTGTATTTATGACAGTACAGTATTTATTTGTAACAGTAGTGCAATCATAAAATACTACCAACTTAGTCAAATCCTACAACAATGACTACAGTTTGTCTGTCAAGCAACTTTAGATATCTAAAAAAGCACTTAAAACTTTGGATTGAAAAAACAATACTTGGTATTTAATTAGAACAACTAATACCATAATCTAAAATGCCAATATTACTTAGTTTTCATTTAAAAAATTTTTTACTCAAATTCACATTTTACACGGATTGGCTGTAAATGCACTAATATCATCACTTACTTTAAGGGATTGCTAAAATCAGCATTCCCAGTTGGTCCCGGCACAGAGATGTAAACAGAACAAAGACATTCCACTGGCATTGTATTGTCTTCAACTGACGACTCATCATCTGACAAATGACTGAACTTGACAGAAATAAGTCCAAGTATTTCCTCATAAAAAAATAAATTTAATTTTTCTTATTGAGGTATTGTTTTTTATTACTAATATCACATTATTTATCATCAGCAGAAATAATGGACACCAAAGCAAAACAACAGCTGACAAGCTGACTATAGCATAACTTTTTTTCTAATTCAGTTACCAACACTAAGACCCATCCCCCAACAAACGAAGGAAGTCGTGCCGTACTAGGGGATGGCTCAAAACCATACAAGCAATGGGATTACGGGTGGCAGTTGGAGGGTTAAATCACAACTCAGCAGCTGAGCGAAAAAAAACTATTTATTACAAAAAGAATAATTACTATTAAAAAACTCGGCAGAAAGCTACAATACAATTACACTCAAAATAAACAATACAAAACAATATGAAGCAAATAATAAACAATATACATAAATTACATTTCGAATACAAATTTGGCAAAATATACAAATACTACAAATTAAGCTAAAGACAAATACAACAAAAGATGCAGATTTACCAGAAAGACAAATTTATATAAATTTAAAAGAATTTATATTTAAAATTTCGAAAATTTAAACAAAACCAATTAACCAACAATTTAGCCC
The DNA here is from genome assembly GCA_035578905.1 of Stictocephala bisonia. Lineage (NCBI taxonomy): Eukaryota > Metazoa > Arthropoda > Insecta > Hemiptera > Membracidae > Stictocephala > Stictocephala bisonia. The sequence continues at coordinate 153,497 of JAQJVL010001547.1, forward strand.
TCATCCCATGATTCCACAGAGGCTCCGAATTGAAATAAAAAAGTAAAAACTTTATTAAATAATCCCTTTTTGGTGAAAGATTCAAAATTAAGCAATTAAAAAGAAAATATAGCACGGTACAGTTTTATCCAACATTCACTACAAAATACTACAATGGACCAAATAAATAATACTATATAACAAATACAAAACTGAACAGCTAAGTCTACGCATAAAGAGAACAATTAGATAAATGTTAAAGATAATTACAGGAATATAAGGCTAAACTAAATATTACAAAACAGTAACTATAAAATTCTCAAAAGATATAACAATTAAATTTTGAAATAAATAATTAGTTTTGAAAAATTTATGTCCTATTAATGTTTGGGCTGTGTAAAAACTTTAAAAGAGTTTTCAGTTTTTTTCTTTTTGTTTCTTTTCCTTTTTTTACACTGTCACATACCCCCAGCTTAGCTGCCGGGAACAAATAGGAAAGGACTGACCTGAGGACAGAAGAAGGGCTCCCTAAGTTGTAAAGAGGGCAGTGGAGGTGCACATCAGTCTCTATTACATGGTCCTCAGGCCAGTCCAAAATGGCAGAAGTTCGGCCAAACGACAGGCTGTGGGTCAAACGTCCACACTCAAGGATCCTGGAGTTAATTGTCTCTCTAGCCTAGCATGTAAAATTCCACTGGTAGTGACGGAAACTAACCACAAACCCAGGCAAACTGTTGAACCGGCGAACCGAAAGCTGGAACCACGGAACAGACCAAAGCCTAAGCCAACGGCCACGAAAGTATCAAGTCGACAGCTCAAGAGTGATCTTAGGCAGCCTGACAAACCAAAGCGAAGAGTAACCAAAAAATGTACCAGTCAAAAGACCCGATACACAAATTATCAAACAACAAAATGCCTAATAAAACACTTTAAATCCTGAATGGTCCAGTATTCAATTTGTCTCAACTAATCGAGTAGTTATGAAATGACATGCAATTGAGGATGTTAAGTTTTTTCTAAATGTGTATGCATTTGTAGTTCCTCTGCAGGGCATCGTGGGTTTCAAAAGATTAAATACTTAAGTTACAGTTAGATAGTACAAATCTAGATTTTAATATGTACAAATAATCAATGATCATATTTAGACCTAAACAAATTTTTTTTTTGTTTTACAAGTTTTTAACAATTTTTATTCAAATCTGTACAAAATATAAAACAATAAAAAATAGATCTAAAAAATTAAAGCTATACACACAAGTTAAAAATAATTACGAATTGAGGGGAGTGCATTCTTAGTTAAAGCCCAAGGTGCATGCGCCAGACTGATGGCAATCACACAGTTTGGCTGTGTAGGGGCTCAACCTATAGGCCCAGCCCAACTGTCTTGCAGCATCTCATGATACACAAATTTTATAGTCAGGTAGCATGCTTCCCGAGCTTAAATGAAACATATAATTTAAATTTAACCTTTATAAAATGTGGTTTTATTGAAATATAGCAATGAAGCTGATAACCCTTTTTGCTTTTTTTTATAAAGCTGAAACAAATACTTTTTTAAAGTAAAATAACAATCTAAAAATCTGTTTTAAATAATAGATATAATTTTACTGCGAGGGTAGATTAGTTTAATTTTATTTTTATTATGTAACAAAATTCCAAATAAAAAGCATACTTATTTAAATTTTCTATTTAACTCATATTTTGTCCTTAAAGCACGTAATTTTTGAAGAGAGAAAATACATTTTTTCACAAATATGAAAGAAATAACTATAAAAAATTGCAAGGAATATTGATACTGTTTATTTTTTCCTATAGCATTCCTATAGTTTTGATTTCATAGAAACTGCTTTGCTATTTACTAACCTAATCATTATGGAAACACTGAGTATATGGCAAAAATAACACTCAACTATAGGCCAATTTAATATTTATAAAAAAAAAACATCACTATGCCTACTTTACCTACAGTACTGTCTTTTTTTTTACACTTTTATTTCTGGATCAATATTTTACATATTATACACAGAAAATGTAACAGGTGGAATAATAACATTATCGGGTTCGCTCATATATGAGTCACCCTGTAAGATGAATAACAATCAGTAAACAAAAAAATATATATAACATATTTAAGTAAGTTAAATAAACAAATAAGTATTACATAGACATGCCTATAAATCAGTCTATCACGTCTTGAGGAAGTCTGGCTTTTAAACGCCTGTGCAAAGTAGGTTCTCCAATGTGAAAGCTAATAGCTCCTGGAACATTTTCTAAGTTTGCCATGAACTTACGACAACTTCTTTTAATAAAAGCATCAATGGTATCGAGTCCAAATTCTACATGCAGATGAGAGTTACGTATATACCATGGACTATCAACTGCAATTCTTAAAACTTTGTTTTGGAAAATTTGAATCTTTTTCAGTTTGCCGGAAGAAATGCACATTCCCCAAACTGGACAGGCATACATAAAGGCCGAAGAATTGTTTTATATATTAAAAATGTGCATTCTGGTTTTAAAGATGACTTTCTGTTTATTATAGGAAATAACATGGATAGACGTGCGTATGCTTGAGTGAGTTTGTTGTTTACGTGAAGATTCCAGTTTAATTTTTTATCCAGGTAAACACCTAAGTATGTTATGCCTTGATCATCAGGGTTCCACGGAATTGAAGTATTTTCAATAGCAACTTCAGGTGGCAAAATATACTTCCTCAAAGAGAAAACCTTTGTTTCACATTTCAATAGATTTAACAATAGTTTCTAGCTTTTAAACCAATCGGTCAGAGATGTAACGCTGAATTGTAAAGAATTTACGACTTGGTTGATGTCAATGTGCTGCGTAATAAGAACCGTGTCATCAGCATAAAGAGCGATAGTAGCCTGAGGAAGTTCAGGAATATCAGACATGTATAAGTTAAAAAGAAGAGGTCCAGTATTGAGCCTTGAGGAACACCTGCTCCTATTGGGCGAATTGAGGAAAGTGTGCAGTTGAGTTTGACACAAAAAGTCCTATCAGACAAAAACTATTGCAACAAAGCTCTCAGATACAAAGGAAGACAAACTGATACAATTTATATAACAGGCCACCATGCCAAACCTTATCAAATGCACATGTTATGTCCAAAAATGCTGCCGATGAATGAAGCTTCTTCTCAAACCCTCTACATATGATTTCATTGATTCGTAGAAGTTGATGAGATGTAGAATGCCTTGTACGAAATCCAAACTGATAAGGGGGGTGATATTAGAAGAATCCAAAAGTTTAGCAGTCTCTTCTGTATAATTTTTTCAAATAATTTTGATATTGATGAAAGGAGACTAATCGGACGGTAACTGGAGACTAATCGGACGGTAACTGCTAGGAAAATGTTTAGGTTTGTTGGGCTTGTGTATAACAATTATTTGAGCAAGTTTCCAGTTTTTGGGAAAGTTACCAACAGAAATACAAGCATTGAAAATAGATGCCAGTATTGAAAGTGCTTTGGTAGAAAAATTCTTCAAAACTATGTTAGGTACAGGCCGTGAGGCGAGTAAAGAAACTCTGGATGCGAGAAGGAGGGGATGTAGCAAGTTGGGGAGAAAGCTCCCCCTCTCAGAGTCGGTGGCTACTGTTGTACTAGCCACCCGCCAAACATCAGTCCTTTGCTAAAGTGCCTATCCAGTAAAATGTATGATTCCACTGACATTCAAAACTTTAAAAGAATATTTATTCGTAGATTTAATGTAATCCTGAGGACCTTTCTGGAAAGATAAGATGTTTAGTTATAGCTTTATTTATAAGTACTTACATTTATAATAATATATTAACCACACACCACCTACAAAACAATTTTTTATATGGTTCTATTATTTTCCTGTGAGCGCCCCGTAATGACATTGAATAGAATTCCAAATGGTCTGGTAGAGCTTAAAAACAGCTATAATGTATAGAAAGAGGACATTCTAAAGATTCACTGTCGTGTATATAATCACTGAATGATAATTATTTATTTAACAAACAGCCTCGATTTTGCAAATAATGTTCTTATTTACTTAAATAATTTTTCACTCTTTCACTTTCAGGACTATAATTTTATAGATATATGCTACCTTTATAGTAATGCAGCCTAGTGCTTGTGTACTGGGAATTTATCATGTTTAGTACCAAGTTCACTACTGACATTTCTTAGTACTGATTAGTATGATTACAATCTAAGACATTTATGAAAATCTTGTTAAAGTGAAACTGATATTTTTTAATATTCACTAATATTACAATAGTTTATGTTTAGTAAAATTAGTTTTCTGTTGACATTAGACAAAAGAATTTATTTAGTAAATAAACGTTATTTAGATAATGAAGTTCATAAAAATATCAGTTAAAACAGCAATAAAAAGTGATTGCTACATAAAATGAAATAAAAATAAAACGTTTATTATTTACATAGAGTATTTACATAAAATATTTATACAGTCAAAATTATACTAGCATTTCGGTACATATAAAAAGCCAAAATATACAGTTTGTTAACACACTTACACGGGTCGAGTCGATTAGGCTTTAGTCGAGCTCTTCATTTCCACTCATATTTTCTTCGCTGGAAACTGAACCATTGTCACTGTTGTCACTTTCACTATCACTGCTCTCATCTACATGTATTACAAAACGCTCAGTCTCTTGGTCGATAACATGTTCACGGCTAAGATAGTCCTCTTCTATTTTCTTCACATGTTCGCATCGCTTCTTCCAGTCTTCTGGAGTGATTTCGGCGAATTTCTCGGCTGCAAGCTGGAGGACGGTTTGTAAACAAAACTTGACATTCTACTTTTTTATATAGTCTTTCACTGTAGCCCATATCAACTCGATAGGATTAAGATCCGGATGGTAAGGAGGTAGTCTAAGAACAGAGTGCCCGTGCTGAGCTAAGACTGCATCGATCTTGTACATTTTTAACTGTGGTTTATTCAGTTTGATTAATGAGTATAACTGGGGCTTCAGCATACTTTCACAGTAGGGAATTCCATTGTCAGTCAGCCATTTCTGCATATCTTGTTTCTTCCATGATGAGGTTAGCGCCGGGTTGACCTGTTTATTATGATAAGGTGCGTTATCGATAACTAACACACTTTTTGGCTTCAGGTTTGGGATTAGTTGTTCTTTGATCCACTTTTCGTAGTTATCAAAATTCATGTCTCCATGGTAATCTCCCTTTTTTAATCCAGACTTGAACATCAACAAACCGTTAGCCACGAATCCCTCATCGCCTCCTGCGTGTAAAACAATTACTCGAGAACCTTTGCTGACACTTTTCTTCAGGCTTGTGTCTGTCCGTCAATACTACTGTACGTGTTGGGGCGGGCAGGTGGGTCAATACCACTTGTGCGTGTTGGGGCGGGAAGGTGGGTCAATACTACTGTACGTGTTGGGGCGGGCGGGTGGGTCAATACTACTTTACGTGTTTATCGGGCTAGTGATTTATTACCAATGTACGTGTTTGGGTGGGTGGGCAGGTGGGTCAATACACCACTGTTCGTGTATGGGCGGGCGGGTGGGTCAATACCACTGTACGTGTATGGGTGGGCGGGTGGGTTGTCACCACTGCACGTGTATGGGTGGGTGGGCAAGTCCGTCTGAATGACACAACTGTGCTGTCCGTCCAGGTTTTCTCAGTGGTTGTTGTGCTATGAAAATATGTTTCGTCCATGTACACAATCGGTCTCTTTTCTTTCCTATATCTGTCCACATTCACCAAGTAGTTCAACCTTAAATTTCGGATATCGCTTTTTTCAACGAGCAATTGTCTGTTGGATTCAGTTTTCTTCCAGCGGAAACCTAATTTTTTTACAACCTTACGAACACACCAAATACTTCCTTTGAAATCTATTTTATCCTTTAATACACGTAGTATTCCTCTGAGTGCGAGTCTTTCACCCTCGTTTAAATGAAATTCGTGAATTGTCTTGCGGATTACAGTTAAATCAAAATCATCAAATGTAGTTTTCAAATGTTTTCTGGGTCTCTTTTTTCTTGGGGTAGTGAACTTAGGCGATGACATACCAAACATCTTATTTTGCTCATTGATGATTCTCCTAACACTACTAATAGATACACCGCAAGCATTAGCCACTTTAGTTTGTAAAGCTTTTTCACTTAAGCTGTTATTTTCTTTTTCATATAATTATAAACATTGTGAATAATCTTCTTGCTCTGGCTGTGAATCACTTTTCTCTCGACAGACTTACTCAGTGGTGTTGTATGCTGTAACGATGATGGCCCAGACATCCCTGGAGATAACAGGTACACAACACTGCAAAATCCACTAGAATGTTTTCAGAAAGGCCGTAACACAAACACCACGCACGGAGACAGAAACCAACTGAGGAGGTTGTTGCCCCAAACAGTTGTTCGGCGCATGCGCAAACTTTCTCTTTGTCACTGCGCATACCCAGGACAGTTTCTTTACTCGCCTCACGGCCTGTACCAAGTCATGCCCTGGAGATTTTCTGTTGGGGAGATTTTTAATAATATTTTTAATTTCCGAGGGTGAGGTAAATTTCACAAGCTGCTCTGCACTGTTAGGGGTTGTGGACAAAAATCCTCAACATTTCTGTTAGTTTCAAAATCATGAACAACATTAGAATGAATGCATTCTCAAAAAAATCAGCAAACACATTACTTTTTTCGGAATCACTTTCAAAAATTAAATTATTTTGTTTTAGTGGAGGCACAATTGTCGGTGATTGTAAAAGCCTCTTTGTTGCTTTCAACATATTAGAATCACCAGGATCAATATCAGAAACGTAATGTTTATAAGAATTAATCCTATATTTATCAAGTTCGCTACGTACTTTATGAATTAGTTCATTTAGCTGCATCTTTAAGTGAGGGTACCTGTATCTCTGCCACTGACATCTCACTCTATTTTTAAATCTAATTAATTGCATAATTCTCATAGGAGGATGAAGAAGTGTTTCGTGTAGGGGGAAAAGTCCGGATAGTTGCATTTTTGACTGATATTTGTAAACGCTCTGTAAAGTCTTGAACTGCTCTGTCAATGCCATTTACTGAGTATAAGTCCGTTGGAACTTGCATGCGATTGTCGAATTCTGCACAGAAGGTATCCCAATCGACTGGACCGTTTATGAGTCTGGGAATTTACGGAGAAAATAGTGGTTGTGTAAAAAAGCTTACAATAATAGGGAGATGGTCAGAATCAAGTTCGCTGATTACTTGTTGTAGAATAGGAGCTCCAAAGTTTTTATGAAGAGTAATGTCCAATATATCGGGATGGAAATTGTTTTGCCAAGGGTAATGAGTGGATTCAGACGGAGCTGAAATATTTAATTGGTTTCATTTATAGCACGTAACAAGCGAACCCCATTCGGGTTAGTTACCCTACAACCCCAAAATTGATGTTTACAATTTAAATCTCCTAAGAGTTGGAGTGTCACCATGACTGAGATTTAAAAGATCTTGTCGGTGAAAACGTCGATTGGGCGATTTGTACACAGAAATAACATTACAAGACTGGTCATTTTGCAAACTAATTTTGATACCAACAGCTTCAGGTGAAATAAGATTTGGCAACATTATATTGTGATGATTAAGGTTTCTTTTTATAAAAATTGCCACTCCTCCAGAAGCATTGGGTGCATTCCTGTCTTCTCTATAAATAAAGTATCCAGGGATTTTAAAGGGCTCATTTATTACAAAGTCCGTCTCAGTGATGCAGGCGACATCGATGTTATGCCGAACCATGAACTCTGAAAAAATATTCTTCTTTCTCTTTAGGCCATCAGCCTAACTCTTTAGGATTGTTAAGTTTTGTATGATGCATGTTCTAGGGTGCATTTTGGAACAGTGAAGTAATAACATTAGATATAATCTTTTTAATGATAGGCATGGCTGACTTAACTAAATCTAATATTAATTGTTCTATATTAGAGCTACTCTCAAGTACCTTGTTAGCTGCAGTTTCAGTAGTGTCGTTATTAAAAACACTGAAATCAGTTTGGCGATGCAAATTTGTTGACGTCTTCTTAGTTGCTTGAGCGTATGACTTGGAAAAAGCAGGGCGGGCTTGTGAGGGTTTTATTCCGATTCCAGTGTTTTCGGTACAGCACTTTTCATCAGTGCTCTTAGTAGATGAGTGATGGGTGAGTCCAGTAACATTGCTTTTAGTCTTTTGCTGCATATCTTTATAGTATTTACAGCCTTTGAAATTGGCCGAATGATTCTCCCCACAGTTTACACATACAGGGAGGTCGGTCTTCTTCTTCGGACAAGCAGAGTAGAGATGTTGGCCAGTACACTTCACACATCCGGGACCGAGCTTGCAAAAATATTTCGTGTGACCATAATGTTGACATCGAGTACACTGGGGCACATTTGTAGGCTTCCTTTTAGGCTCAACATGAACAACAGAGTAGCACAGTCTATTTACACTCAACTCCCGATTAACCGTAATCGGAATAACCGCGTTGCGGCTTAACCGGGACACGTTCCGGGAAAAATACATAAAATTAAATGCAGACGGATGCGGTCCTAATTACCGATACAGGTCAATGTTTTCAAAATGTAAATGTAGGTCGATGTTTTTGAGACTGTACGGCATTTTTCTCGGAAGGAAGCGCGGTAGGGGAGTCACTCATCTCCAGCCGGCAGCCGGGCTCACTCAAGGTCATAGACCCCTTCCCTCTTACCCCACCCCTCTTACCCCTCCCGATACGTCAACACTCTCTCACCCGCGTTCCACGCCCCTGATCAGTAGAGCAGTGAAGTGTGACACACAGTGCGCATATTATGGCTACCGCTACTAAACGTAAACGTGTTGTTTTGTCGATCCAACAAAAGTTGGACATTTTTCAAAATATTGAACGTGGTTCCACGGTTAAACAGATGTGTAACCAGTACAATGTTGGCGATAGCACAGTGCGTGATATTTTAAAAAATAAAGATAAACTCATAACTTTTGCATGTTCCTCGGACTCGAATTTTGGAATGGCCAATCGGAAGACCATGAAAAAATCAACGTTTGACGAACTTGATCAGTGCATGTTGGAGTGGTTTTCGCAGCAACGCGCACAGGGAACTCCGGTGTCAGGACCGATTTGCAAGACGAAAGCAAAGTTTTTTTTTGAAGCTCTCGGAATGGAAGGGGACTTCGATGCATCATCGGGTTGGCTCACGCGATTCAAACTGAGACACGGAATCCGGGATGTGTCTACGAAAGGAGAAATCTTAAGTGGTGACATTGACGCTGCTAATCAGTTTAAAACGGAATTTAAAAAATTTGTGGAGGACGAGGGACTGTTGCTGGAACAAATTTACAACGCAGATGAGTCCGGGTTGTACTGGAAATGTCTACCCACCCGGACCCTAGCATTTAAAAAGGAACACAGTACACCGGGACACAAGGCTTCCAAAGAGCGCATTACAATTATGACCTGCGCTAACGCAACTGGACAACATAAATTGCCCTTACTTGTGATCGGAAAAGCCAAGAAACCTAGATCTTTTAAGGGCACTGAGGCCAAAAATTTACCCGTGGATTATTTCAATCAAAAGGCTGCTTGGATGAATTGCGAAATATTTAAAACTTGGTTTGACAACATTTGTACCGGAGGTAAAAAAACACTTGAAAGCTCATGGCATTCCTCAGAAAGCTGTTCTTCTCTTGGACAACGCACCTTCCCACCCTAGTGCAACTAATTTGAGATCACCTGATGGAAATATCTTCGTGAAATATATGCCTCCCAATGTTACGGCAATGATACAGCCAATGGACCAAGGCGTTATTTCATCTTTGAAACGCAACTATCGCTCAGCTATCCTTCAGAAAAGAATAGAAGAAGGGAACGACCTCAAGAGCTTTTGGAAGGACTTCACAATCTTAGATGCCATCTACGAAGTGCGATCTGTTTGGGAAAAAACCAAACCGCTGACTATCAAACGATCTTGGAAAAAAATCATGCCCGACATTTGTGAAGACAATGACTTTCTTGGATTCGACGAGACTGATTTTGTTGTTGAAAAAATCACAGAAGCTATAAAAGATGTGCCAGGAGGAGAGGAAGTGGACGGAGAAAATATACTGCAGTGGTTGGATTGTGATGCGGAAGATCAAGGGTATGAGCTGCTGACAGATGAGCAGCTTGTAAACAAGATAACAGGTCCACCTATCGTGGAGGACGAGAGTGAAAGTGATGAGGAGGGTGGGTCACGTGATCAACAACAAACAACTGTGTTGCACAGTGCTGCACTGGCGAGTATGGAACAGCTGCTTGAGTACTGTGAGAGTCAAGAAGATGCTTCAATCGCAGACAAAATTGTGTTACGAAACATGAGAAGTAGAATCAAAAAGAAATGTTTCTCTGTTAACCCTCCTGTTGTTAATTGCCGATGCATCGGCAATTTAGTACGTCTCGTAAATGTTAATTGCCGATGCGTCGGCAACTGTGCAGTCCATTGTTACATAAGCTATTCTGGCATTATCGTTCCGTCAATAATACTCTATGTGGTATCAATCGAAACAGGAGATGATACCGAATAATCGATAGTCGAGTATGATCGATTACACGCATCGAGAGAATTGTGATTTGTTTACAAAATAGCTGTAACAGTCAGTGAAGGAGGATCGGCCATGTTGACTCGCCGGTGTTTACGTTTGTTTTTTGTCCTTTCCAATTTTTGCTGAGCAAATCATTTGTATATATTGTATACATTTTTAAAGTTTACTAAATTTTGAACAAGATGGCTATCCTGGATTTGTTTGTTTGTGTTATTTTATTTCTATGGTAACAGCAGTGAAAACTTTTCTAAAACAACGAAAAAAAATGTTTTCTTCAGTTTTGGATGCACAAAATTTTTCAAAATGAAGGTATGTACATAAAACATATTGTAAAATATTTAGTGTAATATAACAAATAAAATGATATATAATAGTATGTATTTTTAATAAAAAATAAATTTAATATTATTTTTCAAACAAATGTCTGGAAATCAAGCTCATGTTGACTCGTCGGTGTTTACGTTTGTTTTTTGTCCTTTCCAATTTTTGCTGAGCAAAACATTTGTATATATTGTATATATTTTTAAAGTTTACTAAATTTTGAACAAGATGGCTATCCTGGATTTGTTTGTTTGTGTTATTTTATTTCTATGGCAACAGTGAAAACTTTTCTAAAACAACGAAAAAAAAATGTTTTCTTCAGTTTTGGACGCACAAAATTTTTCAAAATGAAGGTATGTACATAAAACATATTGTAAAATATTCAGAGTAATATAACAAATAAAATGATATATAATAGTATGTATTTATAATAATAAATATATTTTATATTATTTTTCAAACAAATGCCTGCAAATCAAGCTAAATCCGCCTAACATTTTGAGGGTACATAGTGAACACTAGGAGGGTTAAAAAACAGAAAACTGTTACGGATTATTTTCAAAGAAAGTAATTCACGGTATTTTGTGACTTGTAAATATTTTTTTTATTTGATCTTAGTTTTGCCGTGATTTGAGCACCTAAGTACTGTAAATGTTCATATTCTTTGTACTGTATTTACATTAACGTGTGTTATTGTGTTCAAATATGTGTGTTAGGCCCTATTCATTCATTGTGATTCCTGTCAAATACAACATTCAGGTGTGTTTTAATGCAATATAAATATGTTAATTACCACCGTTTAATAGGGTTTTGCATTTTAATAACCTTTCCTGTTCATTTTATAGTATTTTGCGGATTAACCGCGATTTTACGTATCCGGGAAGCCTCAACCCTACTTTATCGCGGTTAATCGGGAGTTGAGTGTAATTCAAATATAGCTTTTCCAGATTCATTGTTTTCTAACGAGACTGTACAAATAGGGAATGGAATTTTTTGCTTGTTAAATAATCTATTTACAGTGAGATCCGGATAGTTGTGAGAGATTAACTTATCCTGAATTTCCTCTGGAGAAAGAGAGCAGGGGACGTTTTTAATTACGACTTCTAATTTTCTGTCTATTTTTGTCTGAAACGTATGGTATTTCACATTTGATTCGTAGTAAAATTGTGTCAGTTTTCTAAAATCATCTATGGTCTGAAGATTAATTTTCAAAGATGAGCCTTTGACTTCAGTGGTAAACTCACAAGTAATTACACTTTAAATATCTTTGACAATTTCCTGGTGATTGTTAACATCGTGGACAAAAATAGGTGGAGGTTTAACAATTTTATGCAATTCACTTGTAGCAGTTACATCAGCCATCTCATTTTCATCATTATTAGCAATAGAGTAGTTGTGGTCTGATAGTGGATTAAATTTGTTTTGATCACACAGCTGATTAGTATCTAAGACATACCTTTTAGGCTGTAGATTTACATAATTGTTGACTGTTTTTCTTTTTGGTGGTCTTAAGAAATCTTGATAAATGTTTTCATTTGATGTAGTGTTGTGTTAAATCACATGATTTAGGCTTGTTGACAGAAAATTGGGAGGGAAAATAAACACTGGCTTAGCCATTATTGTTTTTTTCGTTATTCTTAGGTAAGCAATGTTTAAACAAAGACCCCTTCGTTATTTTAACAATAACTGGGTGAAATCAACACAAAATAGGTATTCAATATCACTAATATTGCAATTAATAACAAAAAAATAAACTTTTAACACAGTTAAAACACTAAAAAACCGAGCGCGAAAAATAGTTAACTATTACACTTATAATGCATCAGCTGATCTTTTCAAGTACTAAGTCTTGATTTCAGTAAACAGAATCCATAAATAACAATATCAGTTTAGTAAACATCTGGTGGTTACATCAATACATTTATCTCCATCGTACAATTAAAACATGTGATTAAAACCCATATTTAAAATGGAACTTAAAAAATAAACAATAGAAAAAGTCAAACAACCATTTTTAGTAGATGTCCAACTCATCAATCACTATAATTTTTTATATAGCAAACAGTTTGTTAACTGTCAAAACATTTCAAAATGTATTTTTAATTACACCAATCTTAAATTTAAATCCCTGAACCAGTGGTTATGAACCGATTAGAATATAATGTATTTACATTCTTTTTTTAATTTCCAATCATATGTAATTTAAACTATAATATTATTGGTCTGTTCATCAATTAGGAATGCTCAGGTAAAAAAAAAATCAAAAACATACAATAGTACTTTTAAAATTTACAAATGTTTAAATAGAAATTAAGTTTGATGTTCTGTATTTTCAATCCTAAAACAAAGATCTAAAATGTAGATTAAAAATTGTAATACAATAATAAGTTTTCCAACATTGTAATAGTAAAATTCACTCACCTTAACAAGTGCCTCCATGTTTCTTTCTAGGTTTTGTTTAATTTGTTCATGAATCAAATTTTCCTAAAATAAAATATATTTTAGTAAGTGTTTTTAATATATTGTTTTAGTACACCCCCACAATAAGTGGAAGTCGCAACAAATATTTTACATAGTTAATATAAATAAGAAAATCAATTTACAAAAATGTATGTTTTGAAATTTCAATTTGACTTTAGGCAGAAAAAATAATCAAAATGAGAGATTTGGCTGAATGCAGATTGGAATGAAATATAGGTAGGTCTAGACAAAAGATTTTATTTCTTTTGATAGGCATGTAGAAAAGATTCTAAGCTTAATTTAGGATGAAATACTACATTTCTATATACAAATTAACAAAGTACAAACTACATGTGCCTCTTTATTTTTATCCTATATGAACTTGCGTCAATGGCAAGTCTCACAGTCTAATAAATAAGCTGTGATCCAAACATCAACAGTAGTGTCGGTGTTGGGCATGAAGATTCAGAAAATATTATTTTTGTTTTAAGAAAAAAAAGGCTCATGCCACCATATTCAATTATTTTAACAGGTGGTGCTAATCCCAGCATACGATAACACAAATTGTAAAACCTCATCTTTATTACAACATCATCTTAAATATAATTCAAAATACTTCTTTAAATAATATAAATTTATTGATCTTTAATGAAAACTCACGATTGCATTTTTAACGGCCTACAGAAGGATTCAGAATGTTTGAAAATGTTCTTCATTGATATATAAGTGTCAGTAGTTGAACATTATACAGGGTGGCGCAAAAAGAACGCATGGATTTTAAAAGGCTATAAGTTGGTTAATTTTAATCACACCAAAATTTTAATTACACTAAATCATCAAACAACCCAATTTGAAAGTTGGAAAGATGACGTCCTTCTGCATGAATACACATTGCAAGTCTCTCTTCAAAGTTTTTCATAACTTTGTTCAAAGTGTCCTGTGATACAGCGGCAATTTCTTCACTTATTGCAGCCTTCAATTCCTCGAGTGACCGAGGTTTACGACGATAAACCTTGAACTTCAGGTGTCCCCATAAAAAGAAGTTGCAAGGAGTCAAATCTGGCGAACGTGCAGGCCAATGGAAATCGCCGAAACGTGAAATCACGAAACATTCCTCGAACGACAGCCATAGATTGATTAATCGTGTGGGCTGTGGCTCCATCCCGTTGAAACCATGTTTGTTCCATATCAAGCCCCCAAAGCTTCAAGATTTGGCTGCAAAAATGTGCGTAGCATTGTCACGTATCATTCAGAATTAACAGTGACTGTTTGGTCACGCTCTTCAAAAAAATAAGGTCCAACGATGCCAATTTTAGAGACCCCACACCATACTGTAACTTTAGGACAATGCAGTGGTTTTTGATGCATTTCCTGTTAGTTGTGAGCTGCCCAATAGCGGCAATTCTGCTTGTTTACTGAGCCATTCAAGTGGAAATGAGCTTCATCACTCAGCATTACAACATTATTGTCATTTCCAACGACATCAAGCATTCTCTCGCAAAAACTCTTCGTTCGTGAAAATCACGTTCATGGAGCTTCTGAACAATCATTATCTTGTAAGGGTGGAATTGTAACTCACATGTCAGGATGCGCTGTAGCAATCGACGTGATATCCCCAAGGTCGGAGCACGCCGTCTAGTCGAGCGGTGAGGACTTTCAAGAACTGGGGCTCTGACACTTTCAACATTTTGCGGAGTTCGCGCCGTACGAGGGCGACCAGTCGATTTACTCTTCAACACTGATCCTGTTGTACGAAACGAGTTAACCTAACGAAGTATCGAATTGCGATCAGGTACCGAACCATTACGCGCGACATTAAACTGTAAACAAAATTTTCGTTGAACAGTGATGACAGATTCATTTGATTTGAAATAGTGTTCAACAGCGAACACGTGATGCTGCACGTTCCACTGCTACTAAAACTGGACGCTTCAACCAACAAAATGGCGTCGCTCGGCGGTCACTGACCGCTCCACTCCACTGGTACTACGTTACTACTCAAATCCATGCATTCTTTTTTGCGCCACCCTGTATTATAAATGTCTATTATTACATACAATATTTTAGTAAATCTATCTTTGACCTTAGAACAATGTATTTTTTCTACCTTTATCATTCATGTATTTGGGATTACGTAAGTGTAGTGATAGTCAAGATCAATTAAAACCATGTACAAGAAAATGTATATGTGTCTGTATGGGAGGGAGTGCCTAACACACACATATATACAGGGTGCGGCAGCATAACTTCCTTTTTTCAAAACTCAATAAATCTATTGTATGCATCGGAAAATATTTATTTATTTTTTATAATGTAGGTACATGTATAAAGTTTTTATTTACATTGTTTTGAAGATCAAATCTGTTAGGTGACGTCACTCTTTCTCCATACATTGCGTAAACCGATTTCTGGCGTTTGTCATGACTCTTGTTAGCATAGCAGGTGTTATGTTGGCAATTTCTTCTTGGATGTTGGTCTTCAAATCTTGTAGGGTTCTTGGACGGTTCACATAAACACGGGATTCCAAAAAACCCCATAAAAAAAAAATCACAAGGGGACAGATCGGGAGAGCGTGCCAGCCATTCCAAATCGCCTCTAATTGTGATAAGGCGCTTTGGAAAGTGTTCCCTCAAAACAGCCATCGATGCTCTTGAAGTGTGTGCTGTTGCACCGTCTTGTTGGAACCAAGTGTCCCCCAAATCCAACTCTTCTAGCCGTGGGGAAAAAAATTCTGTAGCATGTTTACATACCGGTCCGAATTCACTGTCACTGTAACCTCATTTTCCTCAAAAAACCAGGGACCAATAATTCCAGCTGAGGAAATTGCACACCACACTGTGACTTTGGGTGAATGCAAAGGCCTTTGATGCAATTCTCGAGGGTTGGTATCAGGCCAGTAGCGCATGTTTTGTTTGTTAACCGACCCACACAAATGAAAATGGGCTTCATCGCTAAAAAAAAAAAAAAAAAAAACAATAGCACCCTCGGTAACGACATCAAGAAGAAGCTCACACGCGTTCATCCGAGAATTGAAGTCACGTTCTGAAAGTTCCTGCACTATCGCCATCTTATAGGGATGAAAATGAAGGTCATCACGAAGAATTCTTCTCACAGAACGATCGGATAGTCCAAGGGCAGATGCGTGTTTGCGCGCAGAATGCCGTGGTGATCGCAACATTGACGCTCTCACTTGCTTCAATGTTCTCAGGTGATCTAACAGGCCGAGGGACTCCAGTTCTTCGTTTTGTCGCACTTGCAGTTTGTCTGAATGTAGTGACCCATGTAACAATTGATTTGCGGTCTGGGACGGGAGCCAACGAGGCTAAATTAAAGCGATTCCGAAATGCACGCTGTGTTGCAATAACCGAACATCCGCTTGAAAAGTAGGCCTCAACGGCAAAGGCATGCTCCTCACTATTCCAACGCATGATGGCGACTGAACCGTGTCGGGACAAAACTTTACCGTACCCCCTCTTGAACGAGACCGCTAGCGCTCCGCTATGACATCAACTAACTGAATGGCGCGCATTTTAAAAAAGGAAGTTATGCTGCTGCACCCTGTTTTTATATATATATATATATATATATAGAGAGAGAGAGGGGGGGGGAGAGAGAGAGAGGGAGAGAGAGATAGTCAGTTACACAACTAGAACTATGGGACCCCTAGAACTATGGGACCCCTAGGTCAACCCCGTCACTAGCTAAGAGGAAACTCGGCCTATGGTCACACCAGGCCTACAGCCCCATTTGTGGATCACAGCCTATAGCGTTGTGGTGAAACTCAGCCTATGGCTTGCTTGTAACTTTTCCTTTAGACTCATTGTGAATTTCGGCCTAAGAACTTGCCAGGAAATTCTTGCTTGTATCCTCAGTTGAGGATATATTCCTGCTTCATTGTGGAGAAATCGGCCTACAGCCTCATCTGAGAGTTCTGTCTGCACAATTTTTAAATCTAGGCCTGGGGCTTCGCCAAGAAAATCTGCTACAGCCCCATTTGTGGATCTCATCATATGGCCTTGTGGAGTAGCTCTGCCCGCAGTAAATCTATGAAACTCTTTGGTGTTATTATTCTTCAATATTAAACATTTCTGAGCAATAATTTGATTTTCGGGCCAGTAGTCCTTAAAAATAGTCTTTTGCAACATATGATGATATATTAGAAAAAAAGAGAAAAATACCTGTTATATATATATGACATTCCACTTCAGTGTGTTGGTATATATTTTTTGAGGCTTTGGGGGGGGGGGGGAAGGAGTAAAACACAAAAACGTTGCATTTTCTAAAATCTACTCGTATACTTGGATTCAGGAGATAAATGCTTGTAATTTGATATCACACTTGGGCACTTAAATCTAATACTACTTTCCTTTGTTTTAATTTAATACAAGTTTTTTCGGTGGCTCTATAATTGTTTTTATTAAAATCCAATGGTATATTAGGATATAGATATTAGATTCAGGATGAAAATACCTTTAATTTGCTATCTCACTTGAGTGAACAAAGCCAGATTTTAAAAAGTATAAATTTTCAACAAATTAATTCTAGGGCCCCTTATACCCAAATTTTTTGGTTTTGAAGCTGAAAATCAGACATAAGGAGTGCATTACCTACACTACACACACATCAATTTCTGACAATTTTATTCAAGTAATTTCCGAGCTAGGCCCCATAAGAAATACCTTTGAACCATTTTTGGGTCAAAAAAAGTCACTATTTATTAGTGAAAAGTTACCTTTTGTTGATGATGTAAAACATGATCAAATTAACTATGATATAAACAACCTCATGTTAAAGTTTTCTGGCTGAACTTACATCAGTGTTGCTATGGAAATAACACTATTCTAGACACAACAAACTGATGAGGGTAAGTATCTACACAAACTTGTACATATCGTATGCTTAAATACCAATTTCTTACTTATTACTATTTTAAATCTTATCATGCAAGCATACTCACTTGTATTTGTAGCTTTCTATAATCATGTACTACATTTTCAATGGTAGTTTTAATTTGTTGCAAGTTGAAATCAATCTTTTCCTGAATAGCTGAATCTTCTTTTAAAGAACTGATCATTTTATTTTTTTCTTTCTTTTTGTCTTTAAGATCTCTGTAAGTTATAACAAAGAACAAAAAATATAAACTTAAATAAGACTTATCTGTTAGTAACAAGTTACAATTTATATTAATAGTATTTTGCTCATATTGAAATATGACCGTCGGCACTGGTAGTGCAGTGCTGTAGTCCAGTTACTTGGGGATAAAGTGTTGAGAAGATTATAGGCGAAAGGTTCTATGCTCGGTCCTCTTAATACCGATACAGTAACTGCTCAGTGGTTTCCATCAACTCGGACATTACTAGAGAACCCTA